>SJYM01011509.1:52564-72998 GCA_006410775.1 Tragelaphus imberbis | reverse complement strand
TCAAAAGAAAGTGAAAGTGAAGTCTCTCAGTCGCGTCTGACTCTGTGAGACCCCATGGACCATACCCTATGAGGCTCCTTCAGCCATGAAGTTTTCCAAGCTAGAGTACTAGAGTGGGTTGCTATTTCCTTCTCCAGGGGATTTTCCCCACCCAGGCATCGACCCTGGGTCTCCTGCATTGCAAGCAGATGCTTTTACAGTCTGAGGGACCAGGGAAGCTCCCAAAAGTTTAAAAGAAATTTCAGGTGCCCAAACAGGTTTAAAAAAGAAAAACAAACATAGGTTTTATGAGTAGCGTTGAATAAAAATCTATACACATAAACATTCTAAATAATTGATATGGACACTCAGCTATCCATCAAGTATGTGAAGCTAACTCCCTTCTCCTCAAATATGGGTCCTGCATTATTACTTCCTCCTTAATAATGCACTCAGGATGGACCTCGGGGAAATTAAGAATAAAGACCAATGAAAAATATTGGAGAAAATATACAGAAATTGAAACTCAAACTTTACTTGTAGAGATGTAAAATGGTGTGATCTATGTGTGCAGAATCAGCATTTTCTCAAAAACATAAAAATGTAATGATCATATCGCTCAGAAGTAGCCACAGGACCTAAAAAGGTCAGTTTTCATTCCAATCCTAAAGAAAGGCAATGCTAAAGAATGTTCCAACTACCACGCAGTTGCAGTCATCTCACACGTTTCCAAAGTAATGCTCAAAATTCTCCAAGCCAGGATTCAACAGTACATGAACCATGAACTTTCAGATGTTCAAGCTGGATTTAGAAAAGGCAGAGGAGCCAAATATCTAATTGCCAAAATCCGTTGGTTCATTGAAAAAGCAAGAGAGAAAAACTTCCAGAAAAACATCTACTTCTGTTTTATTGACAATGACAAAGCCTTTGAATGTGCAGAAGACCACAAACTGTGGAAAATTCTTAAAGAGATGGGAAACCCAGACCACCTCACCTGCCTCCTGACAAATCTGTATGCAGGTGAAGAAGCAAAAGTTAGAACTGGACATAGAACAACAGACTGGTTCCACATTGGGAATGGATTATGGCAAGGCTGTATATTGTCACCCTGCTTATTTAACTTATATGCAGAGTACATCCTGTGAAATCCTGGGACTGGATGAAGCATAACCTGGAATCAAGACTGCCGGAAGAAATATCAATAATCTCAGATACGCATATGACACCACTCTTATGCAGAAAGCAAAGAACTGAAGAGACTCTTGATGAAAGTGAAAGAGGAGAGTGAAAATGTTGGCTTAAAACTCATATTCCTGAAACCAGAATCAAAAGAGACATGTGTACCCCAATGTTCATCGCAGCACTGTTTATAATAGCCAGGACATGGAAGCAACTTAGACGTCCATCAGCAGATGAATAGATAAGAAAGCGGTGGTATATATATACAATGGAATATTACTCAGCCGTTAAAATCAATGCATTTGAATCAGTTCTAATGAGCTGGATGAAACTGGAGCTTATTATACGGAGAGAAGTAAGTCAGAAAGAAAAGCACAAATACAGTATACTAATGCATATATATGAAATTTAGAAAGATGATAATGATAACCCTGTATGTGAGACAGCAAAAACAGACACATATGTATTAAACAGTCTTTTGGACTCTGTGGGAGAGGACAAGGGCGGGATGATATGGGAGTATGGCATGGAAACATGTAAAATATCATATGTGAAAAGAATTGCCAGTCCAGGTTTGATGCATGATACAGGATACTCGGGGCTGGTGCACTGGAGTGACCCAGAGGGATGGGAAAGGGAGGGAGATGGGAGGGGGATTCAGAATGGGAACACATGCACACTCATGGCAGATTCAAGTCAATGTATGGAAAAACCAATACAATATTGTTAAGTAAATTCAATCAATCAAACAATCATTCTGGAAAGAAGATGAAACAAAACAAAACAATACAAAACTTCAGTATTCAGAAAAGTAAGATCATGGCATCTGGTCCCATCATTTCATGGCAAATAGATGGGGAAACAATGGAAACAGTTGCAGACTTTATTTTCAGGGTTTCCAAAATCACTGCAGATGGTAACTGCAGCCATGAAGTTAAAAGACACCTGCTCCTGGGAAGAAAAGTTATGATCAACCTAGACAACATATTAAAAAGCAGAGACATTACCAACAAAAGTCTGTGTACTCAAAGCTATGGTTTTTCCAATAGTCATGTATACATGTTAAAGCTGGACTACAAGGAAAACTGAGTGCCTAAGAAGTGATGCTTTTGAACTGTGGTGCTGGAGAAGATTCTTGAGAATCCCTTGGACTGCAAGGAGATGAAACCAGTCAATCCTAAGGAAAAACAGCCCTGAATATTCATTGGAGGACTGATGCTGAAAATGAAACTGCAATACTTTGGCCACATGATGTGAAGAACTGATTCATTGGAAAAGACCCTGATGCTGGGTAAGACTGAAGGTAGGAGTAGAAGGGGATAACAGGATGAGATGGTTGGATGGCATCCCCAACTCGATGGACATGAGTTTGAGCAAGATCTAGGAGTTGGTATTGGATAGGGAAACCTGGTGTCCTGCAGTCCATGGGGGTCACAAAGAGTCACACATGACTGAGTAAGTGAACTGAATTATCATATGTTTTGGCAACTCGACTCCTAGATATACATCAAAAGAATTTAAAGCAAATGTTCAAATATAAACTTGTACACCAATATTTACAGTGGCAGTGTTCTTGAGAGCCCATGTTAAAAACAATGAAAATGCCCACCAACACATGTAGGGAAGGATAGAGCCATACATAAGATGAATTACTCTGCCATAGAAAGGAATATAGTAAAATAGTGCTACAGCTGCAGAAAACAGGGGGCTTCTCAAAAACATAAACACAAAGTTAACATAGAATCTATCCAGTCAGGTCCAGGTTATACACCCAAAATATTTAAAACCAAGTACCAGAACAGATATTCAAACCTCAAAATAATAGCAGCATTATTCATAGTAGCCAAAAGGTGGAAGCAACACATGGGTTCAACAGATGACTGGACAAGCACAATGTAGTATAAACACAATGGAATGGGATTCAACTTTTCAAAACAAGATAACTCTCACACATGCTATAATGTGGATGAAACTTCAAGTTATTGTGCCAAGTGAAAGAAGCCCAACACAAAAGGAAAACTGTTCTTTGATTCCACAAGTATGAGGTATCCACATAAGACAAATTCCAAGTAGAATAAGATGGCCAGGGATTGAGAGTGGTGAGTGTTTAATGGTTACAGTGTCACTTCAGGAAAAGGAAAAGATACTGGAGATGTATGTTGGGGAAATTTTTACAATGTGAGTGCAGTTAAAGCTATAAAAGTGCATACTTAAAATGACTCAAATGATAAATGTTGTTATATGTCTGTAAGCTCAGTGAAAAAATCACACATGGAACAACATGGAAAAGCATTGAAAACAATGCTTTTTTCAGTGAAAGAAACCACACAGAGAAAGCCCCCCAGATCACAGTCATCTTGTCACTTTAAATCCATGAAGGTTTTTCATATGAGGGAAAGTCCCAATGATATCACCAGAAAATTAAAACTGCATCAGAATGGAGAAAGACATTTTCACTAATCTTGGACAGCTGATGAAAGATGAACTGGTCCTGTGGATAGGATTCTAATGGTGAAACAACAATTATTCCCCATTTTGGGGTTATGGGCTGGTTCCCCAGGAAAGGGCTCCTGTTTTGGGCAAAACACACTGCAGTATTTGGTATGAATGTAGAAAACTTTGTGCCACTATTTAAAGTTGAAACATTTGAAATTTGACTAGAAAGTAAATTACTGTTCAATACAACCATGTATGTCACATGCTAGAAAATCAGAGATGACATTGAACATTGCAATAGAGACCAAGAGTTAACCAAACCAAANATTGCAGTATTTGCTATGAATGTAGAAAACTTTGTGCCACTATTTAAAGTTGAAACATTCGAAATTTTACTAGAAAGTAAATTACTGTTCAATACAACCATGTATGTCACATGCCAGAAAATCAGAGATGACATTGAACATTGCAATAGAGACCAAGAGTTAACCAAACCAAATTCAACAAAAGTAGTGATGCTAATTGCCTTGTACTGGTCTACATGGTATTAAAAAGCACCATACAAAGAGCATATTAGTAGACACCATCCCTTGGGTGCTGGGGATGGCCCAGATGGAACTAAAACTATGAGATGTCTTAATTCTAGTTTTCCACATAACACTATACCACAGCAATTTCAGAACTAAAAAGCAAATTCATGGACTTGTCTGTCAGTCCAGTGTTTAAGACTCTGCACTTCCACTGCAGGGGGTACTGGTTTGATCCTTTGTCAAGGACCTAAGATCCAACATGTCGAACTGCAGGGCCAAAAATACAAAAGTCGGTAGAACTGCAAGATCATTTGTGAATTCCTATACTAATAATGAACTATTAGAAACAGAAATTAAGAAAATATTCCCTTTTACAATTTCATCCCCCCACACACCCAGCTAAAAATCTAGAAATCTAACCAAGGACTTGAAAGACCTGCAAGCTAAAAACTACAAGACAATGATCAAAGAAACTGAATGGATACAAGTAAAAAGATATCCTTTGTTTATGGGTGAAAATGTCATTAAAATATCCATGCTAACCAAACCAATGTACATATTCATGCAAACACTGCCAACATTTCCATGACAATTTTCAGAGAAATAAAAGCAGTCTTTACATCTGTGTGGCACCACAAAGGAACAAGTAGAGCCAAAGGGATTCTGAGAAGGCAGAATAGGCTGGCGGCATCTCCCTCCCTGATTTCAATCTAGAGTATAACCTAAAGCCACCACAAGGCGTGTGGAATTGGCTCAGAAACAGACACAGAGACAATAGAGCTCAGAATTAAACATACAGGTACATGGTAATTAATTGAAAAAAAAAAGGAATTAAGAATATACATGCAGGAAAGTACATTCTCCCCCACCCAATAAAATGTGCTGGGAAAAAAAGAAACCACACATCAAGGAACAATACAGGACACCATCTTATACCACAGACAAAACTGACTAAAATCCCATAACTTTCCACATCAAGCCCTAACAGTCCTGAGTTCTGGTAAGGCAGACTTTCAGCAACAGCTGCACACAGAAAGCTTCTTCCCTATTTCCCTCACATTTTCCTTCAGCAACACCACCTCCTTGCAGTTCTCGAGGAAACTAGACTCCAATCAGTCTCAATTGAACCCCATAATGTCCCAAAACTTAAGCTCCAGAGGGTCCTGAGGATATCAGAGTCCTGTCAGCCTCACCGGAATTGCACAATGCCTTAAAAGTGAAGCCCAGATGCGTCCTGAGGGACAAGGCTCCCATCAGCCTCAACTGAACCCCACCATGCCCCCAAACTGAAGCCCAAGTGGGTCCTGAGGAGACCAGACTCCATCAGCCTGAACTGAACACCTCAAAGCCCCAAAACTGAAGCCTCAGTGGGTTCTGAGGAGGCAAGACTTCTATCCACCTGGGCTGAACCCCACCATGTCCAAAAGCTGAAACCACTTGGGTCCTGTTGGCCTGAACTGAACCTCACACTGTCCTGTAGCTGAAGCCTCAATGGATCTTCAGGTGGCCAGAGTCCTGTCAGTGGCCACCCACAGCCACTGGAAGTGCTCCAGTAGAGTGGGGATTTCCACTTGGAGCAGGGAATGTCAGGGAGGCGGATTTGCATTATCATGGACAGACATGATCAAGCAGGCTTGCAGGGGCCAGGAAAAGGGTGAAGGAGGCAAGCTCCAGCTCCAAGTATTGTAAGTCCCCACTATCTGAGACTACATGACCTACATGAACCAGACTTTGCAAGGAGGAAGCTGAGTTATAGAGGCAGAAGGAGTAGGAGGTGACGTTAAATATAAGTGTTTCCTCTTCAGGTTCAGGAGTACTAAGTCTTTCCAGGTTCCTAGTTCCTTATGCTCCAGTGACTGTGAGCTCCTCCTCTAGGGCATATGGCCAAACCCCACACGAACTCCCGTCGACATCTGCAGCCCTGGCCCAAGCCTAACCCCTCCATCAGGCCCTGACAAAGCTCCCTGCCACCAGGGTGCATCTCACATTCCACCCCAACGTGGGCTTTTTGAAGCCTTAATAATGCATGCCCCTCTTCTCCCTGTGATTTCCCTCGCCTGATGAAGGCAGGCCTGCATCCATTCCAGGTGACTCCAAGGGCCTCATTCTATCCAGACTCCACGTGTGTGTCCATCTATATGAGCCTGTGGTGATCTCCTAAAATGAGGGTTATTTCATACACAGAGAATTAGGTGAATGGTGGCCACGAAAGATGTGTCCCCACAGAACAGTGTTGTATCTGGGAAAAGGGTCTTAGTAGATGTAGCTAAGGATATCAAGGTAAGGTAATCTAGGGTTTGGGTGACTTTCAATCCAACTGCCAGAGTCCTTCAAAGAGACCAAAGAGGACACAGAGGAGAAGCGTTTTAAAGGCAGAGGCAGAGATGGGAGGGAGGGGAAAAAAGCCCAGGGACCCCAGAAGCCCCTGAACCTGGAAAAGGCAAGAAGGGCCCTATTCTGAAGTCTCTGAATGCAGCTCAACCCTGTGACATTTTGATCTCAGGTGTCTGGTCTCCAGGATTGGGGGCGGATAAATTTCTGTTTTTGTTTTTTTTTTTAAACCCTCCCAGCTTGTGATGATTTGTTAGAGAAGCCACAGAGCAGCCACACAGACCCTGCTCTTTAGAATCCTAGAAGTGTGGATATCACTAAAGGCAGATGGAGGGTGGATTACAGAAACTTAGAGTCAGCACTGGGCCTTCAGAAATGCTAAAGCAGTAGCTGGACGTCAGAGTTGTTGAGGTGCCAAGTCTGAAGCCTGTCCCTAGGGGTACTGGCTGTACATACCTCCTCAGGTTCTTACACCGGTATAGGTGCTGTAACATCTCAGTCCTGATTGAGGATATTTTCTTATCACTGTTCATACTGCTAATACAGAAGTCACTAGTTACACAGGTGAAAACCCAATTAGGATGCTAACTCCAGGGATGAGCAGTTCTGAAAATGGTCAGTGGTGGGGACTTATGCATGTGAAGCCAGCAGACCTTCAGCACTCCCTACCCCCATACCTCCCAACAAGGGTCTTCAGTGTGTAGCTGGGAGAACCCCACAGAGTCATCTTTAAGTAAATGCTAGCTGACCCCCTGGCTAGCCACTCCTGAACCTCATCCACACTTTCCAGGTAAACACCTGAATATGTGCAAAGACCTCACAGGATAGAGAAAATGATTGGTACCCTTCTAGTGACAGCATGCTTACCGAGTTGGCTCCTGTAGGTTAGGCAGGATGGTCCTGGCCTGGGTGATCTTCTGAAAGCTTTCCACTTTCCTACCTGAGTTACTTCTCCTGTCCTGCTCCACTGCCTGATTTCATGCTTCCTCACCTCTGCCTGAAACAATTTTCAACAGCAGGAGCAGGAGACACAGCCCATCTTTAGAAAATGACAGCCTAGCATCTCCTGAAGAACGTCCACCAGACCCCCACACAGACCAGATCCCCTGAAATGCCATGGCCCCTCACTCTCCCTCACCAAACGGGCTCTGCCACGTCTAAGCAGAAAAGGTGGCATCAAGAACAGCTACAAGCACTTGAGTGAGTTTATATACACCTCAACCCACACACCTGTGTAAAGGGCAGGACGGCCAGGTAAGCCAATTATTTTCTGTATGGGCTTGTGCTTTTAGAAAATTGGCCTCATTTTGCTTGTCAAGGTTCTAGGAACACCTGTGGGTGATGAGGGTAAGGATGGATATGGAGCTGCAGCTCTTAATTGTTTTCTAATCATTTTATCTGGCTCAAAATTGGGAGAGAATTTCAGGAAGAACTTTTTCTAATGAGAGAGACCCAGGGGTCAGGGACAGGACGTGTGGTGGGTGGAGACAGGCTCAGTGCCCAGGTGCTATGGAAGCCTCTGGAAAACCTGCTGGAAGGAGGCTGCACACAGTGAAGCCCAGGGTCACAGACCTGTCCAGATGCTGCTGTTTGTTACCTCAGATCCTGCTCCGAGGGGCTCAAAATCAGATTTGTCCAACAGAGGGGGATGGGGGTGCTCTGCAATGAGAAGTTTGAGGACAGTTCCTGGATGCTGAGTCCTGTGGGATAACTGTCCAGCTGAACCCATTTTCCTGGGAGGTGTATGCGCATAAGAATCCCATGTTCCTGGGAGGTGCGAGTGAACAAGTATCCTCTCTGTGCAGTCATCACATAGTAGCTTAGTGACTCTCACGTGGACAGTGCTGGGATTAGATGAGAACAAGGACATGTTGGGGGACTTCTCCTGAAACACCCCCAGGCCCATCTAGAGTGAAGAGGTCAGTTTCTGACCTGGTGTACTGGTTGCTGTGCTGGTGTGGGAGACTTCATGGGGACCTCTTGTTTCTTCCTCATGACACTACAGAGGCCTCTCCAGTACACATAAGACAGCCTGCCCAGGAACAGTAGAATGTGAGAGGGAAGGACCAGGCTGGGAGGGCCTTTGTGCTCTGTGTTGGGAGTGGAAAACAAATGGTGAGTGTGATCCAGAAAAGCTGCCCTGGTGATGTGAGACTTGTTCAAACAATGTGAATACGAGTTGGAAAGAATTTCCAGACATAGAGTGTCTCAGAAGGGAGTGAGTTGTTATTAAGAGCAAAGAGCAGAGATAAAGTGGGCACTGTGAGTGCAGCAGGCCAACCTGCTTACAGACTAAGGAAAGTTGACAGCTTTTGTGGCTTCAAGACAAAGAAAATTCCTGCTGGAAGTTTCATGTTAGGTGATTGGTTGGAGCACCATAGGGTGTTTACTGGAGTGGGCATCTTTGCGTGGTAGGGAGTCAGGAAGCTTGTTCATGATGATCAGGGGCTTTTGGAAACAGTCGCATAGGGATTCATTCAGATTCATAGTTGACTTTGGTTCTGGGCACCACTTCTCTGGCCTTGGTGTGAGGCCTCCCAGCTGTGGCCTTGGAAAAGTACTCACCTCAAGACTCACCCTTCCGAGTAAATTTCCATCACGTTATCTCTGTAGGAGAGATCCAGTGATCCTAGGTCTGTTTGGAAAATTCTTGGATACCACAGAAACACATACTGAGTGTGAACCTGGTTATTGAACCTTGTTGGCAAAATTAGCATTTTCTCTCTGTTGGTGCCAAAAGGGTGTGGCCTGGCAGCTGCCTAATAATCCATTCAAATGATGTTTTCCTACTTATTACATCAATAAGTTTGGTCAAACTTTTTCGATTTCTTGTGTAAGCAGGCATCTTGCAACTCCTTGCTGCAGGATTATTTCCACTAGAATGTCAACTAATCAAGGTAACAACAGTATGGCAGTCAGCACTCTTAGACAACTTCCCAAGCCTGTTTCCTCAGGGGCAGACCCAATATAAGCTAGGAATGGGTTCACAAGGCTCAGAAAATTCAGGGAAATATACTGCCTATGATCCTGGAAATTAAGGCCTCTTGTAAACCTGGAGTTCTCACATCTTAGAATCTAGATAGTTGCTGGTAGACAGATGTCTGAAAAAGCACTCCACTTTTATGCCTTTCATTCATCTGGGAAGTGGGGTCACCCTGAGGACTGTGGATGTGTGATTCAAAGTGCAGATTTAGGGGAGGGTGCTCTACCTGGAGACTGTGGACACGTGATCCATGATGCATGCTTTAGGAGGGGGTCACCATAGAAACTGCGGATGTGCCACTCCAGGTATAGGGTCTAGGAAGTGGGGTTACTCTGCCAGTTATGGACATTTTTCCACAGGTCAGGGTCTGGGGGATGGGGTAATCCCAGAGACTGTGCCTGTATGACGCCAGGTACAGGGTCTGTGGAGATGTGTCATCCTAGAGACTGTGAAATGTGACCCCAGGTGCAGTTTCTGGGGGGTGTGGTAAGCCTCGAGACTCTGGATGTGTGACCGAAGGTGAAGGTTATGGGGAGGGTCTCACCCAAGGATTGTTGACATATGACCCCAGATATATGGTCAGTGAGATGGGGTCACCCTGGAGACTGTGAATGTGTTACCTCTCGTTCAGGTTCTGGGAGAGTTTTACCCTGGAGACTGTACTTATGAGAACCCAGAGGCAAGGTCTGTAAGGTTAGATCACCTCAAGACTGTGGTCCTGATACCGCAGACCAGGGTCAGTGAGGTTGGGTCACCCTGCAAAATGTGAATGTGTGACTCCAAGTATACAATCTGGGGAAGATTGTTGCCCTGGAGACTGTGGACATGTGGACACCAGGTCCAGGGTCTGGCAGGGGGCTGTCACACTGGAGACTGTGGACATATGACCCCGGGTACAAGATCTGGGAAATGGCTGCGCCCAAGCAACTATGGACATTTGTCACCAGGTACTGGGTCTTAGAGAATGCACACGGTATAGACTAGATATGTGACCCCAAATACAGTGCCTGGGAGAGGTCACCCTTAGGACTGAAAACATGTGATCTCAGATATATGATCTGGGATTGTGTCACCATGGAAACTATAGACATGTAACACAACCATATGGTCTGGGAAGGGAGCTCACAATGTAAACTGTGGCCGTGTCATCCCAGGCGCTTGGAATAATGTGGTAGTGTCACCCTGAACTCTGTGGACTATATCCACAGATATGGGTCGGGATGGGGTGGGGTGTCACCCTGGAGATTGGAAATGTGACCAGAGGTTCAAAGTCTGGGAGTACTGATCAACATGGAGACTATGTACATGTGACCAGAGTGAAAAGTTCTGGTGAGGTTGGGTCACCATGGATAAAGTGGACACGTGACCCCAGGTGCAGGGTCTGTGAGGATATTTCTCCCTGGAGAAAGTTGACAGGAGACCAAAATGCAGTGTATGGGGTAGAGGCTGACCCTGGAGCCTGTGGATGTGTAAAGCCAGGTGAAGTGTCTTGGAGATGGGGTCACCATGGAGACTAGGGACATGTGAACCCTGGCGCAGGGTCTGGGAGAGTGTTCACTCTGGAGACTATGAACTTGTGACCTTATGAATAGGGTCTATGAAGGAGTTCATCAGGGAAACTGTGGCCATGTGACACTCTGTAAAGGTTCTGATATGGGTGTGAACATGGAAACTGTGGTCATATAATCCCTGATGTTGGGGAGAAAGCGGTCCCTTGTAAACTGTGGGTGTGTGATCCCAGGTGCATGATCTGAGAGTGGTTCATCATGGAGACTATGGACGTGAAATTCCAGGGATAGGGTCTTGAAGGTGGGGTTGTGTGCAAGTGTTTCTGGTTACTGGGTCTGGGTGGTGGGGTCACCCTGAGGACTATGAATGTGTGACCACAAATGCAGGGTCTGGGGAGGGTGCTCTCCCTGTAGATCCTATCATGTGTGATCCCAGATGCAGGATCTTGGATGTGGGGTCAGTCTGGGGATTGTGGATTTTTACATCAGGTGAATGGTCTGGGAGGGGGTTACCTTGAAGACTCTGGACATGTCACCCTAAGTGCAGGGACTGGAAGGTGGAGTCACAGGACATTGTGGTCCTGAGACCTCAGGTACAGAGTCTGGATGTTTGCTCATACTAGAGACTGTGGACATGTGATCCCATGTATGTGGTCTGGGAGGGATTCACCCTGGATACTACAGAAATTTGACCCCAGGTACACGATCAAGTGGGGGTTAGCCTGGAGAATCTTTATGTGTGACATCATGTGCTGTTTCTAGGAGGTGGAGTCACACTTCAGACTGTAGAAATGTGTCCCTGGTCCAGGGTGTGGGAGGGGGAACCCCTGGATCTTGTGGACATGGGAACGTAGGTACAGGGTCTGGGAGGAGATGTCACACTGGGCACTGTGGTCATGTGACACCAGGTACATAGTCTGTAGGTAGTCTCATCCTGGATACCGTTTATGTGTGACCCAGGGGCAGGATCTGCGAGGTGGGTCACCCTTTAGACCCTAGACATGCGACCCCATGTACAGGTTCTGGGAAGTGGGGTTACCCTGGGGCCAGTGGACATGTGACCCAAGGACCCAGGTCTGGGGAGAGGTCACACCAAGGAGACTGTGGATGTGTGACCACACATACAGGCTCTGGGAAGTTGTCACCCAGATTAACATGGACTTGTGAACCTGGTAAGTTGTAGTCAACCTGGAGACTGTGGACATGTGAATCCAAGTGTGGGGTATGAGCGGTGTCAACAAGAATTTTGACATGTGACCCCAGGTGCAGGTACTTCAAAGCAGTCAACATGGAGCCTGTGGATGTGTGCACACAGGACAAGTGTCTGGGAGGTGAGGTCACCCTTGAGACTGGACTTGCAACTCCAGGTGTAGGGTCTTGAAGTGGGTTCACTTTGAAAACTGTGGATATGTGACCTCAGGTTCAGGGTCTTGGAGGACATTCACCCTGCAAAATGTGGACATGTGATTCCACGTACAGGGTCTGCAAAGGTGTTAACCAGGGAGACTGTGGCCATGTGACACCTGGTGTAGTATCTGAAGAGGGATACTCACCTCGAATGGAGACTGGACTTCCCTGGGGCCACACGAGAGGCTCCCTGAATTCCCCGTCATAACATGAGAGAAACACCACACGTGGCGACAGAGCTCGAGACAAACCACGAGATTGCCCCGTCATCTGGATCTGAGTGCCTTCTTTTCCTGCAAGGCCTAGAGAGCAATCCCCAGCCGCTCTCAAAATTTCACAGGACAGTTGACTCCCTTTAGGCCATCAATGGGCTTCAAGGGATAGCCGTCGCAACTCGAGAGAAGAGCGGAGTTCTTCGCTTCAAATCAAGACGAGGCCTGACTCCACGGGTGAACTTTGAATGCAACACTGAGATCCCTGTCACCACTGGAAATGAATATGTAATTTGGACAGAAGCCTATATTAGGTCTATTTGCCCTGCAGTAACTTGAGAGCAAATCCCAGACACCCTCGCAACTCAAATGGAGATAGAACCTCTCCGGGGCAACACCAGAGGCTCCCTGAATTCTGAGTCATGATTAGAAATTCTGACCGCATCTCGGGAAAAATGACAAAGTTCCCCCATCATCGAGAGATGAGTCCCTTTCCCCTTGCAGTGCCTCAAGAGAAATCCCACTTTCCCTCTTGAAATTCGATATGGTAATTGACAACCTTGATCCAACTCGAAAAGTTCCCTAACATACCCGTTTCATTCGAGAGTAACAACGAATTTCCAGGCACAACTTATTCTGAGCCCTGTCTCCATTCCTGATCTCAACATGAAGGTCAATTCCTCTGCTTTGTCTGGAAATGGATCCCAACCTTCCTGTCTCAACTCAGGAAGAGACCGGACTCAGATTGAAACACAGGATGAAGCCTCGTGGTTCGTGACACATTCCGAAAGACACCTATTTCCGCGTCCTCTCAAGAGAAGTCCCGAAGCCTGGGCATCTTTTTCAATGGAACTCCGAGGATGAAGTCACCACACGAAGGGGCACTGACACCCTGGGTGCATCCTCCCGAAAGAGACGCTGGTTCCAAGGACAACTTGCCAAGTGGTGTGACACCCCATGAACAACTCGAGAGGCAAGCAGAGTTCCACACTTCCACACAAGATGAGGCCAAACTTCCTGTTCAAAACCCTCGAAGACTCGGAGATCAATATCAGTTCAGGAGAGGAAGCCTGAGATTCAGTCTCAACTGCTGATGAGGCCTTCTTACATGGCACTGAACCCAGGGGAGTCCCAAGACAACCCTCTCAACTGTACAGTATTCCCCTTTCTTATAGGAACCAAGAAAAGTTGACAAAGGGCACCGTCACAAGCCGAAGGAACCTGGGGATTCTTACAGCAACTCGAGAAACACCTCAAGATACCCACTCCAACACATCTTGAAGAGCGATTCTCCTATCATAATNCTTTCTTATAGGAACCAAGAAAAGTTGACAAAGGGCACCGTCACAAGCCGAAGGAACCTGGGGATTCTTACAGCAACTCGAGAAACACCTCAAGATACCCACTCCAACACATCTTGAAGAGCGATTCTCCTATCGTAATTCGAGAGCCATCCTGGGCCCTCCTCACCACTCGAATGGGGACTGGACTTCCCTGGGGACACAAGAGAGGCTCCCTGAGTTCCCCGTCATAACTCGAGAGAAATGCCACACGTCGAGCCGGAGCTCGAGAAAACACCATGAGATTCCCACGACATCACAAGATGAGGCCCTTCTTTTCTTGCAGGGCCTAGCGAGCAATCCCGACTACCCTCTCAAAACAGCACAGAAGAATGGATTGCTTTTCTTAAACACAATGGGTTCCAAGAGTTAGCCGTGGCAACTCGAGAGGAGAAGACAGTTCTTTACTTCAAGTTGAGATGAGGCCTGACTCCCCGACTGAAGCTTGAATGCAACCCCGAGAACCCTGACATCACTGAAGGGGAACAAGGCGTTTCTGGACACAAGCCTAAAAGATGTTTCTTTGTGCTGCAGCGACTCCAGAGCAATCCCAGCTCCCCATGCCATTTTGAATGGAGATTGGTCTTCCCTGGGGCCACAAGAGAGGTTCTATGAGTTCCCTGTAGTAATTTGAGAATCCCACCTTAAGTCGAGAACAACCACGTGGTTGCCCAGTCATCGCCAGATGAGGCCCTTTCCCGCTGCAGCGTCTTGAGAGAAATCCCATGAACCCACTGGATCATCTAAACTGAACTTGACACACTTGAGGAAGAGGAAACTTCAAATGTGGCCCAACATACCGGTCTCATTGGAGAGGAACACCGAGGTTCCTGGCACAACTTCCTCTGAGCCCCTTCTTCCCTCCTGGACCCGACATGAGGGTTCATCCGTCTGCTTTGTCTGGAAAGGGATCCCGATATTACAGTCCCATGTCAGGAGGAGGCCGCTCTTACTTGGAAACTCGAGAGGAAGCCTCGTGGGTCATGCCACACTACAAAAGACACGGATTTCCCCATCCACTCAAGAGAAATTCCTATGCCTGGGCACTTTTTCCAATGGAACCCCGAGGATGAAGTCACCATACAAAGGGGCACTGACAACCTGGGTTCATCCCCCCGAAAGAGCAGCTGGTTCCAAGAAGAATTCGACAAGTGGTCTGACACCCTCCACAGGCAAGCGGAGTTCTATGCCTCCACACAAGACGAGGCCTAACTCTCTGTTCTAAACCACCAAAGACACCGAGATCGATGTCACAACAGGAGAGGAAGCCTGAGATTCCAGCCTCACCTCCAGATGAGGCCCTCTTCCATGGCACTGAACCCAGGGGAGTCCCAAGACAACACTCTAAACTGCACAGTATTCCCCCTTCTCATAGGCACCAAGGGAGCTGCCAGAGATCACCGTCACAAGCCCAGGGAACCTAGGAATTCTTACAGCAAATTGAGAAACACCTCGAGATACCCCCTTCAATACGTCTTGAAGCCCGATTCCCCTGCCGTGACTCGAGAGCCATCCCGGGCCCTCTTCGCAACTCAAATGGGGACTGGACTTCCCTGGGGAAACAAGAGAAGCTCCCTGAGTTCCGGGTTGTAACTCGAGAATCCTGCCGTAAGTGGAGAATAACCACATGGTTGCCCAGTCATCGCCAGAGGAGGCCATTTCCCGCTGCAGCGTGTTGAGAGAAATCTCACGAACCCACTGGATCATCGAAACGGAACTAGACAGCCTTGAGGAAACTTCAAATGTGGCCAAACATACCGGTCTCATTGGAGAGGAACACCGAGGTTTCCAGCACAACTTCCTGTGAGACCCTTCTTCCCTCCTGATCTCGACATGAGGGTTGACCCCCCTGCTTTTTCTCGAAAGGCATCCCGACCTTCCAGTACCACCTCAGGAGGAGGCCAGTCTCACTTGTAAACTTGACAGGAAGCCTTGTGCTTCGTGCCACATTCCGAAAGACACCGATTTCCCTGTCCATTCAAGAGAAGTCCGATGCCTGCGAACCTCTTCCAATGGAACCCTCAGGATGAAGTCACCACATGAATGGGCACTGACACCCTGGGTGCATCCTCCTCAAAGAGCCTCTGGTTTCAAGGACAACTCACAAGTGGCCTGACACCCCATGAACACCTCAAGAGGCAAGCGGAGTTCCATGCCTCCACACAAGGCGAGGCCTAACTCCCTGTTCAAAACCCCCAAAGACCCCAGATCGATGTCAGAACAGGAGAGGAAGCCTGAGATTCACGCCTCACCTCCAGATGAAGCCCTCTTCCATGGCACTAAACCCAGGGGAATCCCAAGATAACCCTCTCAACTGCACAGTATTCCTCCTTCTCATAGGCACCAAGGGAAGCTGCCAGAGGTCACTGTCACAAGCACACGGAACCTAGGGGTTCTTACCGCACATCAAGAAACACCTAGAGATACCCTCTTCAACACGTCTTAAAGCCCGATTACCCTGCCGTGACTCGAGAGCCAACCCAGGCCCTCCTGGCTACTCAAATGGGGACTGGACTTCCATGGGGACACAAGAGAGGCTCCCTGAGTTCCCCGTCGTAGCTGGAGAGAAACGCCACGCGTAGAGCCATGGCTCGAGAAAACACCATGAGATTCCACCGACATCGCCACATGAGGCCCTTCTTTTCCTGTAGGTCCTAGAGAGCAACCCCGAATCCTCTCACATAAGTCCAAAGAAGGCTTGATTCCCTTTTTGTTAACACAATGGGCTTTAAGAGCTAGCCTTGGCCACTCGAGAGGAGAGGGTAGTTCTTTGTTTCAATTCGACATGAGGCCTGACTCCCCGGCTGAAGCCTGAATGCAACCCCGAGATCCCTAACACTCCTGAAGGGCAACACGGAGTTTCTGGACACATGCCTAGAAGACTAGAAGAGGTCTCTTTGACCTGCAGCGACTCGAGAGCAATCCCCAGCTCTCCCATACCATTTTGAATGGAGATTGGTCTTCCCTGGATCCACACGAGAGGCTCCCTGAGTTCTGGGTCTTAACCCGAGAATCCCGTCATAAGTCGAGAATAACCACGTGGTTGCCCAATCATGGCCAGATGAGGCCATTTCCTGCTGCAGCATGTTGAGAGAAATCCCCCGAACCCACTGGATCATTGAAATGGAATTAGACAGCCTTGAGGAAACTTCAAATGTGGCCCAACATACCGGTCTCATTGGAGAGGAACACCGAGGTTCCCCGCACAACTTCCTCTGCGCCCCTTCTTCCCTCCTGATCTGAATCTGAAGGTCGATCCCCCTGCTTGTTCTGGAAAGGGATCCCGACCTTCCAGTCCCACCTCAGGAGGAAGCCGGTCTCACTTGGAAACTCGAGAGGAAGCCTCGTGGTTCATGCCACATTCTGAAAGACACCGATTTCCTGGTCCACTCAAGAGAAGTCCCGATGCCTTCGCATCTTTTCCAATGAAACACTGAGGATGAAGTCACCACACGAACGGGCACTGACACCCTTTGTGCATCCTCCCGAAAGAGCCTCTGGTTCCAAGCACAACTCGATAAGTGGCCTGACACCCCATGAACACCTCGAGAGGCAAGCGGACTTCCATGCCTCCACACAAGGCGAGGCCGAACTACCTGTTCAAAACCCCCAAAGACCCCAAGATCAATGTCAGAACAGGAGAGGAAGCCTGAGATTCCCGCCTCACCTCCAGATGAGGCCCTCTTCCATGACACTGAAACCAGGGTAATCCCAAGACAACCCTCTCAACTGCGGACTATTCCCCTTTCTCATAGGCACGAAGAGAACCTGCCAGAAGTCACCGTCACAAGCCCAGGGAACCTAGGATTTCTTACAGCCACTCGAGAAACACCTCGAGATACCCCCTTCAACACGTCTTGAAGCCCATTTCCCCTTCCGAGACTCGAGAGCCAATCTGGGCCCTCCTAGCTACTTGAATGGGGACTGGACTTCCCTGGGGACACAAGAGAGTCTCCCTGAGTTCCTCATCATAGCTCGAGAGAAACACCACTCATGGAGCTGCAGCTCGAGAAAACACCATGAGATTCCCTCGACATCACCAGATGAGACCCGTCTTACCTTTAGGGCCTAGAGAGCAACCCCGAGTCCTCTCTCAAAACTGCACAGAAGGCTTGATTCCCTTTTTTATAACACAATGGGCTTCAAGTGCTACACTTGGAAACTCGAGAGGAGAGGGCAGCACTTTGCTTAAACTCGAGAAGAGGACTGACTCCCTGCCTGAAGCTTGAATGCAACCCCAAGATCCCTAGCGCCCCTGAAGGGGAATCCGGAGTTTCTGCACTGAGGCCTAGAAGACTAGAAGAAGTATCTTTGCCGTGCAGCGACTCAAGAGCAATCCCCAGCTCTCCCACTCCATTTTGAATGGAGATTGGTCTTCCCTGGGGCCACACGAAAGGCTCCCTGAGTTCCCAGTCATAACTCGAGAGTCCCGCCGTAAGTCGAGAATAACCAGGTCATTGCCAGTCATCACCAGTTGAGGCCCTTTCCCGCTGCAGCGTGTTGAGAGAAATCCCACGAATACACTGGATTGTTGAATCGGAACTAGACAGCCTTGAGGAAACTTTAAATGTGGCCCAGCGTACCGGTCTCATTGGAGAGGAACACCGAGGTTCACGGCACAAATTCCTCTGAGCCCCTTCTTCCCTCCTGATCTTGACATGAGGGTCGATTCCCCTGCTTTGTCTGGAAAGGGATCCCGACCTTCCAGTCCCACCTCAGGAGGAGGCCGGTCTCACTTGGAAACTTCAGAGGAAGCCTCATGGTTCGTGCCACATTCCGAAAGACACCGATTTTCCCGTACACTCAAGAGAAATCACGATTCCTCCCCACCTTTTCCAATGGAACCCCGAGGATGAAGTCAACACACGAAGGGGCACTGACACCCTGGGTACATCCTCCCAAAAGAGCCTCTTGTTCCAAGGACAACATGACAAGTGGTTTGACACCCTATTAACACCTCGAGAGGCAAGCCGAATTCCATGCCTCCACACAAGGCGAGGCCTAACTCCTTGTTCAAAACCCCCAAAGACCCGGAGATCGATATCAGAACAGGAGAGTTAGCCTGAGATTCCTGCCTCACCTCCAGATGAGGCCGTCTTCCATGGCACTGAACCCAGGGGAATCCCAAGACAACCCTCTCAACTGCACAGTATTCCCCCTTCTCATAGGCACCAAGGGAAGCTGCCAGAGGTCACCGTCACAAGCCCAGGGAACCTAGGGATTCTTACAGCTACTCGAGAAACCGCTTGAGCTACCCTCTTAAACACGTCTTGAAGCCCAATTCCCCTGCCATGACTTGAGAGTCATCCCGGGCCCTCCTCGCTACTCGAATGGGGACTGAACTTCCCTGGGGCCACACGAGAGGCTCCCTGAGTTCCGGGTCGTAACTCGAGAATCCCGCCATAAGTTGAGAATAACCACGTGGTTGTCCAGTCATCGACAGATGAGGCCCTTTTCTGCTGCAGCGTGTTTAGAGAAATCTCACGAACCCACTGAATCATCGAAACGGAACTAGACAGCCTTGAGGAAACTTCACATCTTACTCAACATAATGGTCTCATTGGAGAGGAACACCGAGGTTCCCGGCACTACTTCCTCTGAGCCCCTTCTTCCCTCCTGATCTCGACATGAGGGTCGAACCCCCTGCTTTGTCTGGAAGGGGATCCCTACCTTCCAGTCCCACCTCAGGAGGAGGCCGGTCTCACTTGGAAACTCGAGAGGAAGCCTCGTGGATCGTGCCACATTCTGAAAGACACCAATTTCTCCGTCCACTCGAGAAGTCCCAATGCCTGCGTACCTTTTTCCATTGGAACCCCGAGGATGAAGTCACCACATGAAGGGGCAATGACACCCTGGGTGCATCCTCACGAAACAGCCTCTGATTCCAAGGGCAACTCAACAAATGGCCTGACGCCCCATGAACACCTCAAGAGGCAAGCGGAGTTCCATGCCTCCACACAAGGCAGGTCCTAACTACCTGTTCAAAACCCCTAAAGACTCCGAGATCGATGTCAGAACAGGAGAGGAAGCCTGAGATTCCGGCCTCACCTCCAGATGAGGCCCTCTTCCATGACACTGAACCCAGGGGAATCCCAAGACAACCCTCTCAACTGCACAGTATTGTGCCTTCTCATAGGCACCAAGGGAAGCTGCCATAGGTCACCATCACAAGCCCAGGGAACCTAGGGCTTCTTACAGCAACTCTAGAAACACCTCAAGATACCTCCTTCAACACCTCTTGAAGCCCGATTCCCCTGCCGTGACTCGAGAGGCAACACGGGCCCTCCTCAGTACTAGAATGTGGACTGGACTTCCCTGGGAACACAAGAGAGGCTCCCTGAGTTCCCCATCGTAGCTCGAGAGAAACGCCACACATCCAGCCTCAGCTCGAGGAAACACCATGAGATTCCCCCGACATCGCCACATGAGGCCCCTCTTTTCCTGTAGGGCCTAAAGAGCAAGCCCGAGTACTCTCTCAAAACTCCACAGAAGGCTTGTTTCTCTCTCTCTCTCTCTCTTTTTTTTTTTT
>SJYM01011509.1:22297-50987 GCA_006410775.1 Tragelaphus imberbis | reverse complement strand
AGCTTGCCTTGGCCACTCGAGAGGAGAGGGGAGATCTTTGTTTCAACTCAAGACAAGAACTGACTCCCCGGTTGAAGCTTGAATGCAACCCCAAGATCCCTAGCGCCCCTGAAGGGGAACACGGAGTTTCTGGACACACACCTAGAAGACTAGAAGAGGTCTCTTTGCCCTGCAGCAATTCCAGAGCAATCCCCAGCTCTGCCACGCCAATTTGAATGGAGATTGGTCTTCCCTGCGGCCACACGAGAGGCTCCCAAGTTCTGGTTCATAACTCAAGAATCCCGCCGTAAGTTCAGAATAACAACGTGGTTGCCCAGTCATTGCCAGAGGAGGCCATTTCCCGCTGCAATGTCTTGAGAGAAATCTCACGAACCCACTGGATCATTGAAACAGAACTAGACAGCCTTCAGGAAACTTCACATGTGGCCCAACATAACGGTCTCATTGGAGAGGATCACCGAGGTTCCCGGTACAACTTCCTCTGAGCCCCTTCTTCCTTTCTGATCTCGACATGAGGCTCGATCCTCCTGCGTTGTCTGGAAGGGGATCCCGACCTTCCAGTCCCACCTCAGGAGGAGGCCGTTCTCACTTGGAAACTCGAGAGGAAGCCTCGTGGTTGGTGCCACCTTCCGAAAGACACCGATTTCCCCATGCACTCAAAGAAGTCCCGATGCCTGCGCACCTTTTCCAATCGAACCCTGAGGATTAAGTCACCACATGAAAGGGCACTGACACCCTATGTGCATCCTCCCAAAAGAGCCTCTGGTTCCAAGGATAACTCGACAAGTGTTCTGACACCCCATGAACACCTCGAGAGGCAAGCGGTGTGCCATGCCTCCAAACAAGGCGAGGCTTAACTCCCAGTTAAAAACCCCCAAAGACCCCGAGAATGGTGTCAGAACAGGAGAGGAAACCTGAGATTCCCACCTCACCTCCAGATGAGGCCCTCTTACTTGGCACTGAACCCAGGGGAATCCCAAGACAACCCTTTCAACTGCACAGGATTGCCCCTTCTCATAGGCACCAAGGGAAGCTGCCAGAGGTCACCATCACAAGCCCAGGGAACCTAGGGATTCTTACACCAACTCGAGAAACACCTCGAGATACCCCCTTCAACACGTCTTGAAGCCCGATTCCCCTGCCGTGACTCCAGAGCCATCCCGGGCCCTCATCGCTACTCGAATGGGGACTGGACTTCCCTGGGGATGTAAAAGAGTCTCCCTGAGTTCCCAGTCGTAGCTCGAGAGAAATGCCACTCGTCAAGCAGCATCTCGTGAAAACACCATGAGATTCCCCGGACATCGCCATATGAGGCCCTTCTTTGCCTACAGGGCCTAGAGAGCAACCCTGAGTACTCTCTCAAATCTCTACAAAAGGCTTGATTCCCTTTTTTTTTTTTTTAACACAATGGGCTTCAAGAGCTAGCCTTGGCCACTCAAGAGGAGAGGGGAGTTCTTTGTTTCCACACGAGACGAGACCTGACTCCCCGGCTGAATCTTGAATGCAACCCCGAGATGCCTAATGCCCCTGAAGGGGAACACGGAGTTTTGGACACACGCCTAGAAGACTAAAAGGGGTCTCATTGCCCTGCAGCGACTCGAGCGCAATCCCCAGCTCTCCCACGCCATTCTGAATGGAGATTAGTCTTCCCTGGTGCCACAGGAGAGGATCCATGAGTTCCGGGTCGTAACTCGAGAGGCCCGCCTTAAGTAAAGAATAAACACGTGGTTGCCCAATCATCGCAAGATGAGGCCCTTTCCAACTGCAGGGTCTTGAGAGAAATCCCACGAACCCACTGGATCATTGAAACAGAACTTGACACCCTTGAGAAAACTTCAAATGTGGCCCAACATAAAGATCTCCTTGGAGAGGAATATCGAGGTTTCCAGCACAACTTCCTCTGAGCCCCTTCTTCCCTCCTGATCTCGAAAGGAGGGTCGATCCCACTGCTTTGTCCAGAAAGGGTACCCGAACTTCCAGTCCCACCTCAAGAGGAGGCCGGTCTCACTTGGAAACTCGAGAGGAAACCTCGTGGTTCATGCCACATTCGGAAAGACATCGATTTCCCCGTTCCCTCAAGAGAAGTACCGATGCCTGCACACTTTTTCCAATGGAACCCCAAGGATGAAGTCACCACACGAAGGTGCACTGACACCCTGGGTGCATCCTCCCGAAAGAGCCGCTGGTTCCAAGGACAACACGACAAGTGGCCTGACACGCCATGAACACCTTGAGAGGCAAGTGGAGTTCCATGCCTCCACACAAGGCGAGGCCTAACTCCCTGTTCAAAACACACAAAGACCCCGAGATCGATGTCAGAACAGGAGAGGAAGCCTGAGATTCACGCCTCACCTCTAGATGAGGCCCTCTTCCATGGCACTGAACCCAGGGGAATCCCAAGACAACCCTCTCAACTGCACAGTATTCCCCCTTCTCATAGGCACCAAGGGAAGCTGCCAGAGGTCACCGGTCACAAGCTCAGGGAACCTAGGGATTCTTACAGCAACTAGAGAAACACCTTGAGATACACCCTTCAACATGTCTTGAAGCCCGATTCCCCTGCCGTGAGTCGAGAGCCAACCCAGGCCCTCCTCGCTACAAGAATGGGGACTCGGCTTCCCTGGGGACACAGAGAGGCTCCCTGATTTCGCTGTCATAGCTCAAGAGAAACGCAACACGTCCAGCTGCAGCTCGAGAAAACACCATGAGATACCCCCGACTTCGCCACATGAGGCCCTTCTTTCCTGCAGGGCCTAGAAAACAACCCGGAGTCCTCTCTCAAAACTCCACAGAAGGCTTAATCCCCCCCCCCCCTTTTTTTTAACACAATGGGCTTCAAGAGCTAGCATTGACCGCTGGAGAGGAGAGGGGAGTTCTTTGTTTCAACTCGAGACGTGGCCTGACTCCCCGGTTGAAGCTTGAATGCAACCCCGAGATCCCTAGCGCACCTGAAGGGGAACATGGAGTTTCATGACACACGCCTAGAAGACTAGAAGAGGTCTCTTTGCCCTGCACCGACTC
Source organism: Tragelaphus imberbis (assembly GCA_006410775.1). Lineage (NCBI taxonomy): Eukaryota > Metazoa > Chordata > Mammalia > Artiodactyla > Bovidae > Tragelaphus > Tragelaphus imberbis. The sequence continues at coordinate 47,966 of SJYM01011509.1, read as the reverse complement.
GAGAGCAATCAACAACTCTCCCACGCCATTGTGAATGGAGATGATCTTCCCTGGGGCACACAGGAGAGGCTCCCTGAGTTCCCCGTCGTAACTCGAGAATCCCGCCGTGAGTCGAGAATAACCACATGATTGCTCAGGTATCGCCAGATGAGGCCCTTTCCCGCTGCAGCATCTGGAGAGAAATCCCATGAATCCACTGGATCATCGAAACGGAACTAGACAGCCTTGAGGAAACTTCAAATGTGGCCCAACATACCGGTCTCATTCGAGAGGAACACTGAGGTTCCCGGCACAACTTCCTCTGAGCCCCTTCTTCCCTCCTGATCTCGACAGGAGGGTTGAGCCCCTTGCTTTTTCTGGAAAGGGACCCAAACGTTCCAGTCCCACCGCAGGAGGAGGCCAATCTCACATGGACACTCGAGAGGAAGCCTCGTGGTTCGTGCCACATTCCAAAAGACACCGATTTCCCCATCCACTCAAGAGAAGTCCTGATGCCTGCGCACCTGTTCCAATGGAACCCGGAGGATGAAGTCACCACAAAAAGGGGCACTGACAACCTGGGTGCATCCTCCCGAAAGAGCCGCTGGTTCCAAGGACAACTCGACAAGTGGCCTGACACCCCATGAACACCTCAAGAGGCAAGCGGAGTTCCATGCCTCCACACAAGGCGAGGCCTTACTCCCTGTTCAAAACGCCCAAAGACCCCGAGATCGATGTCAGAACAGGAGAGGAAGCCTGAGATCCCAGCCTCACTTCCAGATGAGGCCCTCTTCCATGGCACTGAACCCAGGGGAATCCCAAGAAAACCCTCTCAATGGCACAGTATACCCACTTCTCATAGGCACCAAGGGAAGCTGCCAGAGGTCACCGTCACAAGCCCTGGGAACCTAGGGATTCTTACAGCAACTTGAGAATGACCTCGAGATTCCCCCTTCAACTCCTCTTGAAGCCCGATTCCCCTGCCCTGAATAGAGAGACATCCCAGGCCCTCCTCGCTACTTGAATGGGTACTGGACTTCCCTGGGGACACAAGAAAGGCTCCCTGAGTTCCCCGTGGTAGCTCGAGAGAAATGCCACACATCGAGGCAAAGCTCTAGTAAACACCTTGAGATTCCCCGACATCACCAGATGAGGACCTTCTTTTCCTGCAGGGCCTAGAGAGCAACCCCGAGTCCACTCTCAAAACTCCACTGAAAACTTGATTCCTTTTTTGTTTTATAAAACAATGGGCTTCAAGAGCTAGTCTTGGCCATTCGAGAGGAGACGGAGTTCATTGTTTCAACTCGAGATGAGGCCACACTACGTGGCTGAAGCTTGAATGCAACCCCGAGATCCCTAGCGCCCCTGAAGGGGAACACGGAGTTTCTGGACACACGCCTAGAAGACTGGTAGAGGTCTCTGTACCCTGAAGCAACTTGAGAGCAATGCCCAGCTCTCCCACGCCATTTTGAATGGAGATTGGCCTTCCCTGGGTCCACACGAGAGGCTCCCTGAGTTCTAGGTCATAACTCGAGAATCCCACCGTAAGTCCAGAATAACCACGTGGTTGCCCAATCATCGCCAGAGGAGGCCATTTCCCGCTGCAGCATGTTGAGAGGAATCCCACGAAACCACTGGATCATCAAAACGGAATTAGACAGCCTTGAGGAAACATCACATGTGGCCCAACATACCGGTCTCATTGTAGAAGAACAACGAGGTTCCCGACACATCTTCCTCTGAGCCCCTTCTTCCCTCCTGATCTCGACATGAGAGTCAATCCCCCTGCTTTGTCTCGAAAGGGATGACGACCTTCCAGTCCCACCTCAAGAGGAGGACGGTCTCACTTGGAAACACGAGAGGAATCCTTGTGGGTCGTGCCACATTCCAAAAGCCACCGATTTCCCCGTCCACTCAAAAGAAGTGCCGATGCCTGCGCACATTTTCCAATGGAACCCCGAGGATGAAGTCACCACACGAAGGGGCACTGACACCATGGGTGCACCCTCCCAAAAGCGCCACTGGTTCCAAGGACAACTTGACAAGTGTCCTGACACCTCATGAACACCTCGAGAGGCAAGCGGAGTTCCATGCCTCCACACAAGGAGAGGCATAACTCCCTGTTTAAAACCCCCAAAGTCCCCGAGATCGATGTCAAACAGGAGAGGAATCCTGAGATTCCCGCCTCATGTCCAGATGAGGCAGTCTTCCATAGCACTGAACCCAGGGGAATCCCAAGACAACCCTCTCAACTGCAAAGGATTCCCGCATCTCATAGGCACCAAGGGAAACTGCCAGAGGTCACCGTCACAAGCCGAAGGAACCTAGGGATTCTTACAGCAACTCGAGAAACACCTCGAGATACCCCCTTCAAGACGTCTTGAAGCTCGATTCACCTGCCATGACTCGAGAGCCATCCCGGGCCCTCCTCACTACTCGAATGAGGACTGAACTTCCCTGGGGACACAAGAGAGGCTCCCTGAATTCCCCATCGTAGCTCAAGAGAAACTCCACACGTCAAGCCGCAGCTCGAGACAACATCATGAGATTCTCTCGACATCTCCACATGAGGCCCTTCTTTTCCTGCAGGGTCTAGAGAGCAAACCCGAGTCTTCTCTAAAAACTCCACAGAAGGCTTGATTCCTTTTTTTTTTTTCAAACAATGGGCTTCAAAAGCTAGCCTTGGCCACTCTAGGGGAGAAGGGAGTTCTTTGTTTCAACTCGAGACGGGGCCTACCTCCCCGGCTGAAGCTTGAATGCAACCCCGAGATCCCTAGCACCCCTGAAGCGGAACACGGAGTTTCTGGACACATGCCTAGAAGATTGAAGATGTATGTTTGCCCTGCAGTGACTTGAGAGCATTCCTGAGCTCTCCCATGCCATTTTGAATGCAGATTGTTCTTCCCTGGGGCCACACGAGAGTTTCCATGAGTTCCACCTCGTAATTCGAGAATCCTGCCATAAGTGGAGAACAAACACGTGGTTGCCCAGGCATCAGCAGATGAGGCCCTTTCCTGCTGCAGTGTCTTGATAGAAATCCCACAAACCCACTGGATCATCAAAACAGAACTAGACAGCCTTGAGGAAACTTCAAATGTGGCCCACCATACCGGTCTCATTGGAGAGGAACACTGTGGTTCCCGGCATAACTTCCTCTGAGCCCCTTCTTACCTCCTGATCTCGACATGAGGGTCGATCCCCCTGCTTTGTCTGGAAAGGGATCCCGACCTTCCAGTCCCACCTAAGGAGGAGGCCGGTCTCTCTTGGAAACTCGAGAGGAAGCTCTGTGGGTCGTGCCACATTCCGAAACACATCTATTTCCCCATCCGCTCAAGAGAAGTCCCGATGCCTGTGCACCTTTTCCAATGGAACCCCGAGGATGAAGTCACCACATGAACGTGCACTGACACCCTGTGTGCATTATCCCGAAAAAATCGCTGGTTCCAAGCACAACTCGACAAGTTTCCTGACACCCCATGAACACTTTGGGAGCCAAGCGGAGTTCCATGCCTCCACAGAAGGCGAGGCCTAACTCCCTGTACAAAGCCCCCAATGACCCAGAGATCGATGTCCGAACAGGAGAGGAAGCCTGAGATTCCGGCCTCACCTCCAGATGAGGCCCTCTTCCATGGCACTGAACCCAGGTGAATCACAAGACAACCCTCTCAACTGCACAGTATTGTGCCTTCTCATAGGCACCAAGGGAAGCTGCCAGAGGTCACCGTNTGGTTCGTGCCACATTCCAAAAGACACCGATTTCCCCATCCACTCAAGAGAAGTCCTGATGCCTGCGCACCTGTTCCAATGGAACCCGGAGGATGAAGTCACCACAAAAAGGGGCACTGACAACCTGGGTGCATCCTCCCGAAAGAGCCGCTGGTTCCAAGGACAACTCGACAAGTGGCCTGACACCCCATGAACACCTCAAGAGGCAAGCGGAGTTCCATGCCTCCACACAAGGCGAGGCCTTACTCCCTGTTCAAAACGCCCAAAGACCCGGAGATCGATGTCAGAACAGGAGAGGAAGCCTGAGATCCCAGCCTCACTTCCAGATGAGGCCCTCTTCCATGGCACTGAACCCAGGGGAATCCCAAGAAAACCCTCTCAATGGCACAGTATACCCACTTCTCATAGGCACCAAGGGAAGCTGCCAGAGGTCACCGTCACAAGCCCTGGGAACCTAGGGATTCTTACAGCAACTTGAGAATGACCTCGAGATTCCCCCTTCAACTCCTCTTGAAGCCCGATTCCCCTGCCCTGAATAGAGAGACATCCCAGGCCCTCCTCGCTACTTGAATGGGTACTGGACTTCCCTGGGGACACAAGAAAGGCTCCCTGAGTTCCCCGTGGTAGCTCGAGAGAAATGCCACACATCGAGGCAAAGCTCTAGTAAACACCTTGAGATTCCCCGACATCACCAGATGAGGACCTTCTTTTCCTGCAGGGCCTAGAGAGCAACCCCGAGTCCACTCTCAAAACTCCACTGAAAACTTGATTCCTTTTTTGTTTTATAAAACAATGGGCTTCAAGAGCTAGTCTTGGCCATTCGAGAGGAGACGGAGTTCATTGTTTCAACTCGAGATGAGGCCACACTACGTGGCTGAAGCTTGAATGCAACCCCGAGATCCCTAGCGCCCCTGAAGGGGAACACGGAGTTTCTGGACACACGCCTAGAAGACTGGTAGAGGTCTCTGTACCCTGAAGCAACTTGAGAGCAATGCCCAGCTCTCCCACGCCATTTTGAATGGAGATTGGCCTTCCCTGGGTCCACACGAGAGGCTCCCTGAGTTCTAGGTCATAACTCGAGAATCCCACCGTAAGTCCAGAATAACCACGTGGTTGCCCAATCATCGCCAGAGGAGGCCATTTCCCGCTGCAGCATGTTGAGAGGAATCCCACGAAACCACTGGATCATCAAAACGGAATTAGACAGCCTTGAGGAAACATCACATGTGGCCCAACATACCGGTCTCATTGTAGAAGAACAACGAGGTTCCCGACACATCTTCCTCTGAGCCCCTTCTTCCCTCCTGATCTCGACATGAGAGTCAATCCCCCTGCTTTGTCTCGAAAGGGATGACGACCTTCCAGTCCCACCTCAAGAGGAGGACGGTCTCACTTGGAAACACGAGAGGAATCCTTGTGGGTCGTGCCACATTCCAAAAGCCACCGATTTCCCCGTCCACTCAAAAGAAGTGCCGATGCCTGCGCACATTTTCCAATGGAACCCCGAGGATGAAGTCACCACACGAAGGGGCACTGACACCATGGGTGCACCCTCCCAAAAGCGCCACTGGTTCCAAGGACAACTTGACAAGTGTCCTGACACCTCATGAACACCTCGAGAGGCAAGCGGAGTTCCATGCCTCCACACAAGGAGAGGCATAACTCCCTGTTTAAAACCCCCAAAGTCCCCGAGATCGATGTCAAACAGGAGAGGAATCCTGAGATTCCCGCCTCATGTCCAGATGAGGCAGTCTTCCATAGCACTGAACCCAGGGGAATCCCAAGACAACCCTCTCAACTGCAAAGGATTCCCGCATCTCATAGGCACCAAGGGAAACTGCCAGAGGTCACCGTCACAAGCCGAAGGAACCTAGGGATTCTTACAGCAACTCGAGAAACACCTCGAGATACCCCCTTCAAGACGTCTTGAAGCTCGATTCACCTGCCATGACTCGAGAGCCATCCCGGGCCCTCCTCACTACTCGAATGAGGACTGAACTTCCCTGGGGACACAAGAGAGGCTCCCTGAATTCCCCATCGTAGCTCAAGAGAAACTCCACACGTCAAGCCGCAGCTCGAGACAACATCATGAGATTCTCTCGACATCTCCACATGAGGCCCTTCTTTTCCTGCAGGGTCTAGAGAGCAAACCCGAGTCTTCTCTAAAAACTCCACAGAAGGCTTGATTCCTTTTTTTTTTTTCAAACAATGGGCTTCAAAAGCTAGCCTTGGCCACTCTAGGGGAGAAGGGAGTTCTTTGTTTCAACTCGAGACGGGGCCTACCTCCCCGGCTGAAGCTTGAATGCAACCCCGAGATCCCTAGCACCCCTGAAGCGGAACACGGAGTTTCTGGACACATGCCTAGAAGATTGAAGATGTATGTTTGCCCTGCAGTGACTTGAGAGCATTCCTGAGCTCTCCCATGCCATTTTGAATGCAGATTGTTCTTCCCTGGGGCCACACGAGAGTTTCCATGAGTTCCACCTCGTAATTCGAGAATCCTGCCATAAGTGGAGAACAAACACGTGGTTGCCCAGGCATCAGCAGATGAGGCCCTTTCCTGCTGCAGTGTCTTGATAGAAATCCCACAAACCCACTGGATCATCAAAACAGAACTAGACAGCCTTGAGGAAACTTCAAATGTGGCCCACCATACCGGTCTCATTGGAGAGGAACACTGTGGTTCCCGGCATAACTTCCTCTGAGCCCCTTCTTACCTCCTGATCTCGACATGAGGGTCGATCCCCCTGCTTTGTCTGGAAAGGGATCCCGACCTTCCAGTCCCACCTAAGGAGGAGGCCGGTCTCTCTTGGAAACTCGAGAGGAAGCTCTGTGGGTCGTGCCACATTCCGAAACACATCTATTTCCCCATCCGCTCAAGAGAAGTCCCGATGCCTGTGCACCTTTTCCAATGGAACCCCGAGGATGAAGTCACCACATGAACGTGCACTGACACCCTGTGTGCATTATCCCGAAAAAATCGCTGGTTCCAAGCACAACTCGACAAGTTTCCTGACACCCCATGAACACTTTGGGAGCCAAGCGGAGTTCCATGCCTCCACAGAAGGCGAGGCCTAACTCCCTGTACAAAGCCCCCAATGACCCAGAGATCGATGTCCGAACAGGAGAGGAAGCCTGAGATTCCGGCCTCACCTCCAGATGAGGCCCTCTTCCATGGCACTGAACCCAGGTGAATCACAAGACAACCCTCTCAACTGCACAGTATTGTGCCTTCTCATAGGCACCAAGGGAAGCTGCCAGAGGTCACCGTCACAAGCCCAGGGAACCTAGGAATTCTTACAGCAACACGAGAAACACCTGGAGATAACCCCTTCAACACGTCTTGAAGCCTGATTCACCTGCTGTGACTCCAGAGGCATCCCGGGCCCTCCTCGCTACTCGAAACGTGACTGGACTTCCCTGGGGACACAAGAGAGGCTCCCTGAGTTCCCCATAGTAGATCGAGAGAAACTACACACGTTGAGCCGCAGTTCGAGAAAACATCATGGGATTCCTCTGACATTGCCAGATGAGGCCCTTTTTTTCCTGCAGGGCCTAGAGAGCAAACCCGAGTCCTCTCTCAAAACTCCACAGAAGGCTTGATTAACTTAAAAAAAAAAAAAAACGAAACAATGGGCTTCAAGAGTTAGCTTTGGCCACTCGAGAAGAGAGCGGAGTTCTTTGTTTCAACTTGGGACGAGCCAGACTTTCGGCTGAAGCTTGAATGCAACCCTGAGATCCCTAGCACCCCTGAAGGGGAACACGGAGTTTCTGGATACACGCCTAGACGACTAGAAGAGGTCTTTTGGCCCTGCAGCGACTCGAGAGCAATCCCCAGCTACCCCAAGCCATTTTGAATGGAGATTGGTCTTCCCTGGCGCTACACGAGAGGCTCCCTGAGTTCTGGGTCATAACTCGAGAATCACGCCTTAAGTCAAGTATAACCACGTGGTTGCTCAGTCATCGCCAGATGAGACCCTTTCCCCCTGCAGCATCTTGAGAGAAATCCCACGAACCCACTGGATCATCGAAATGAACTAGATCGCCTTGAGGTAACTTCACATGTAGCCCAACATACCGGTCTCATTGGAGAGGAACACCGAGGTTCCAGGCACAACTTCATTTGAGCCCCTTCTTCCCTCCTGATCTCGAAATGAGGGTCGAACCACCTGCTTTGTCTGGAAAGGGATCCCGACCTTCCAGTTCCACCTCAGGAGGAGGCCGGTCTCACTTGGTAACTCGAAAGGAATCCTCGTGGTTCGTGCAACATTACAAAAGATGAAAGACACAGATTTCCCAGTCCATTCAAGAGAAGTCCCGATGCCTGCACACCTTTTCCAATGGAACCCCGAGTATGAAGTCACCACACGATGGTCACTGACACCCTGGGTGCATCCTCACGAAAGAACCGCTGGTTCCAAGGACAACTCGACAAGTGGCCTGATACCCCATGAACACCTCGAGAGGCAAGCGGAGTTCCATGCCTCCACACAAGGTGAGGCCTAACTCCCTCTTCAAAACCCACAAAGACCCCGAGATCGATGTTAGAACAGGAGAGGAAGCCTGAGATTCCCGCCTCACCTCCAGATGAGGCCCTCTTCCATGGCACTGAACCCAGGGGAATCCCAAGACAACCCTCTCAACTGCACAGGATTCCCCCTTCTCATAGTCACCAAGGCAAGCTGCCAGAGGTCACCGTCACAAGCCAGGGAACATAGGGATTCTTACAGCAACTCGATAAACACCTCGAGATACCCCTTTCAACATGTCTTGAAGCCCGATTCCCCTGCCGTGACTCGAGAGCCATTCTGGGCACTCCTCGCTACTCGAATGGGGACTGGAATTCCCTGGGGACACGAGAGGCTCCCTGAGTTCCCCGTCCTGGCTCGAGAGAAACACTACACGTTGAGATGCAGCTCGAGAAAACACCATGAGATTCCCTCGACATCGCCAGATGAGGCCCTTCTTTTCCTGCAGGGCCTAGAGTGCAACTCCGAGTCCTCTCTCAAAACTCCACAGAAGGCTTGATTCCTCCCCCCCTCTTTTTTTTTTTTTAACACAATGGTCTTCAAGAGCTAGACTTGGCGACTTGCGAGGAGAGGGGAGTTCTTTCTTTCAACTCGAGATGAGGCCTGACTTCCCGGCTGAAGCTTGAATACAACCCCGAGATCCCTAGTGCCCCTGAAGGGTAACACGGAGTTTCTGGACACACTCCTAGAAGACTAGAAGAGGTCTATTTGCCCTAAAGGGACTCCAGAGCAATCCCCAGCTCCCCACGCCATTTTGAATGGAGATTGGTCTTCCCTGGGGCCACACGTGAGGCTCCCTGATTTCCCCGTCATAATTCGAGAATCCCGCCATAAGTCAAGAACAACAACCTGGTTGCCAAGTCATTGGGAGATGATGCCCTTTCCTGGTGCAGCGTCTTGAGAGAAATCCCACAAACCCACTGGATCATTGAAACGGAGCTTGAAAGCCTTGAGGAAACTTCCAATTTGGCCCAACATACCAGTCTCGTTGGAGAGGAACGCCGAGGTTTCCGGCACAACTTCCTCTGAGACCCTTCTTCTCTCCTGACCTCGACATGAGGGTCGATCCCCCTGCTTTGTCTGGAAAGGGAACCCGACCTTCCAGTCCCACCTCAGGAGGAGGCTGGTCTCACTTGGAAACTCGAGAAGAAGCCTCGTGGGTCGTGCCACATTCAGAAAGACACTCATTTCCCCATTCCCTCCAGAGAAGTCCCGATACCTGCACATCTTTTCCAATGTGACCCCGAGGATGAAGTCACCACACGAAGGGGCACCGACACCCTGGGTGCATCCTCCCAAAAGAGCCAGTGGTTCCAAGGACAACTCGACAAGTGGTCTTACACCCCATGAACACCTCGAGTGGCAAGCGGAGTTCCATGCCTCCACACAATACGAAGCCAAGATCCTGGTGCAAAACCCTCAAAGACACTGAGGTCGATGTCAGAACAGGAGAGGAAGCCTGAGATTCTCTCCTCACCTCCAGATGCGGCCTTCTTCCATGGCACTGAACCCACTGGAGTCGCTAGAATACCCTCTCAACTGCACATTATTCTCCCTTCTCGTAAGCACCAAGGGAAGCTGCCAGAGGTCACCGTCACAAGGCGAGGGAACCTAGGGATTCTTACAGCAACTCGAGAAACCCCTTGAGATAACCCCTTCAACACGTCCTGAAGCCCGATTCCCCTGCCATGACTCGAGAGCCATCCCGGGCCCTCCTCGCCACTCAAATGGGGACTGGACTTCCCTGGGGCCACAGGAGAGGCTCCCTGAGTTCCCTGTCATAGCCCGAGAGAAACCTCACTCGTCGAGCCACAGATCGAGAAAACACCATGCGATTCCCCTGACATCTCTAGATGAGGCCATTATTTTCCTGCAGGGCCTAGAGAGCAACCCCATGTCCTCTCTCAAAACTCCACAGAAAGTTTAATTCCGCCCCTCCCCCCCCTTTTTTTTAACACAATGGGCTTCAAGAGCTAGCCTTGGCAACTGGAGAGGAGAGAGCAGTTCTTTGCTTCAACTTGAGACGAGGCCTGTCTCCCCGGCTGAAGCTTGAATGCTACCCCGACATCCCTAGTGCCCCTGAAGGGGTACACGGACTTTCTGGACACACGTCTAGAAGACTAGAAGAGGTCTCTCTGCCCTGCAGCGACTTGAGAGCAATACCCAGCTCTCTCACGCCATTTTGAATGGAGATTTATCTTCCCTGGGGCCACAGGAGTGGCTCTGTGAGTTCCCCGTCGTAACTCTGGAATTCCACTGCAACTCGAGGAAATCCACGAAATTCCCCCATCATCCCGAGATGAGGCCCTTTCCCACTTCAGCGTTTTGAGAGAAATCCCATGTTCCCTCTTCAATTTCGAAACGGTACTTGACATCCTTGATGCAACTCAAAAATTTCCCCAACATACCTTTCTTACCAGAGAGTAACACCGACGTTCCTGATACAACTTAATCTGAGCCCTTCTCCCCTTCTTATCTCGACATGAGGATCCATTCCACTGCTTTGTCTGGAAATGAATTCCGACCTTTCCGTAACACCTCTGGTTTAGCCTGGTCTCACACTGAAATCGAGAGAAAGCCTCGTGGGTCATGCCACATTCTGAAAGACACCAATTTCCCCATCCACTCAAGGTAAGACTCAATGCGCGGGCACCACTTCGAATGTAATCCCAAGGATGAAGTCACAACACTAAGGGGCACTGACACCCCTGTTACATCTTCTGGAAAAAGCCACAGGTTCTAAATATAACTTGACACGTGGCCTGAAACCCCGTAATACACTTGCGAGGCAAGCGGACTTTCGTGCCTCAACACAAGATGAGGCCTAACTCCCCTCTTCCAACTTCGGACAGACCCCGAGATTGATGTCTGAAATAGAGAGGAACCCTGAGGTTCCCGCCTCAACTCGAGATGAGGCCTTATTCATCCCTGAAGCCATGCTCGAGGAATCCCGAGGTGCCCCTTGCATTACCAAAGCAGCTTTGACTTAATTTAGGAGACAGGATGAGGTCCCCCAGGTCGATACACAACTTGAGAGGATCTTGTAGCTTCCTGCCACAACTCCACCCAACCCACCAAATTCTCCCCTGCACGCTTTAGGTGCCCCTTTGACACTGCTACATTTCCGAAACAAGCCCACGTTCCCTCTTGGAACTCGAAAGAATACTTGACATGCTCCAAGAAACTTCAGAGGTTTCCCCAGATACCTGTCCCCACTTAAGAGGAATGCTGAGTTTCCTGCCACAAGTCAAGAAGAGCCCCATTTTCGCCTCCTCAAGTTGAGATGAGGGTCGTTTGCTCTTCTTCACTTGGAAAGAAATGCTGATGTCCCCTTCGCACCTCGAGACGAGGCTGGTATCTACTTGACACTGGAGGGGAACCCGGGGCTCTTGTCACAATTCAAAAATCACGTATTTACCCATCCACTCGAGATCAGACCTGATTCCCTTGCACCGATTTGAATGTCAGCCGAGATCAACTCACAACACGAAGGAAGTTCTGATGACTTGGGTGCTAATTAGAAAAGAGCCACAGGTCCTAAGTTCAACTTGCGTGGGTGCCTGAAGCCCCTTTGTCAACTCGAGAGGCAATCAGAGTTCCATATCTTCACACAAGTTGAGACCTGACTCCCTATTTGAAACGGATACACACCCCGAGACTCACGTCAGAACAGGAGAGGAACCCTTAGGTTCCCGCCTCAACACGAGATGAGGCCTTCTTCCATTGCACCGACCCCAGTTGAGTCCTGAGAGGCACCTCCCAACTCGACAGTATTCCTGCCTTCCCATAGGAACCATGAGAAATTCCCTGAGTACACAATCACAAGTCGAGTTAACCCAGGGTTTCCTGCCGCAACTCGAGAAACACCATGAGATTCCCCTTTCAATGCATCTTGAGGCCGAATTCCCTGCCATGACTGGAGAGCAGGCTGCGCTCCCCCGTGAAACTCGAATGGATATTGGACTTACCTGGGGCCACACGAGAGTGTCGTTGAGTCCTTGTCCTAACTCGAGAGAAACACCAGGTTGCGCCACACCTCGAGAAAAAACACGAGATTCCTTCGTCATCGTGAGATGAGGCCCTTGTTTTTCCTGCAGGGCCTAGAGAGAAATTCCGAGTGTCCTCTCAAAACTCTACAGGAGGCTTGACTCCCTTTAGGCCACTCAGTTGGCTCTAAGAGATACACATCGCAAGTTGAGAGTAGAGCGGAGTTCTTTGCTTCAACTTGAGATGAAGCTTGACTCTCCAGGTGAACCTGTAATTCAACCCCGAGATTACTGTCAAAACTGGAGAGGAACACAGAGTTTCTGGACACAAACCTAGATGAGGTCTATTTGACCTGCAGTGATTTGAGAACAATTCACAGCTCAGCTCGCAACTCGAATGGAGATTGGACTTCCCTGGAGCCACAGGAGAGGTTGCCTGAATTCCCCGTGTTAACTCAAGAAACCTGCTGCAACTCGAGAAAAACCACGAGGTTCCCCCGTCATCACCATAAGAGGCCCTTTCCCACTGCAGCGTCTAGAGAGAAATCCCATGTTCCCTCTTGACATCTGAAACGGTACTTGACACCCTTGATGCAACTTAAAATGTTGCCTGACATACCGGTCTCATTTAAGAGGAAAATCGAGTTTCCTGGCACAACTTAAATTGAGCTCCTTCTGCCCTCCTGATCTCGACATGAGGGTGGATTCTCCTGCTTTGTCTGAAAAGGGATGCCGACCTTCCCATTGCAACTCAGGAGGAGGCCGGTTGCACACTGAAACTTGAGAAAAGCCTCGAGGGTTGTGCCACAATCAGAAAGACACCGATTTCCCCGTCCACTCAGGTTAAGTCCTGAATCCCGGGCACCTCTTCGAATGTAAACTTGACGATGAAGTCACAAGACTAAGGGGCACTGACACCCCAGTTGCATCCTCCGGAAAAACCTGCAGGTTCCAAATACAACTCGACAAGTGGCCTGACGCCCTGTGAACAACTCGAGAGGCAAGCAGAGTTCCCTGCCTCAACACAAGACGAGGCTGGACTCCCCTGTTCCAACTCCACAGAGACCCCGAGATCGATGTCAGAAATGGAAAGGAACCTTGAACTTCCCGCCTCAACTCGAGATGAGGCCCTATTCATCCCTGAAATGAAGCGCGAGGAATCCATAGGTGCCCCTCCCAACGCCAGAGGAGATCTTAGTTCCCTGAGGAGACACGAGCGGGTCCCACAGATCGACACATAACTCGGTAGGAACCCTAACTTTCCCTCCAGAGCTCCACGCATAACAGGAAATTCTCACCTGAACGCTTTAGGAGGCCAATTTACGGTGCAGTGTTTACAAAGAAAGCCCACGTTCCCTCTAGGAACTTGAAAGGGTACTTAACACAGTTGATGAAATTCCAGAAGTTTCCCAAATACCCGTCCCCACTCAAGAGCAACAATGAGTTTCCCACCACAAGTCAAGAAGAGCCCCATTTTCCCCTCCTCAACTTGAGATGCGGTTCGATTGCCCTTCTTCCCCTGGAAAGGAATGCCGACATCCTCGTCGCACCTCGAGAGAAGGCTGATATCTACTTGACACTGGAGGGGAACCCAGGGCTTTTGTCACAATTCAAAAGCCACATATTTTTCCATCCAGTCGAGATCAGTCCTGATTACCTTGCACCGATTAGAATGTCAGCTGAGAATCCACTCACAACACCAAGGGACTCCTGATGCCCCAATCCCTAATTGGAAAAGAGGGTCAGGTTCCAAATTAAACTTGCCTGGAGGCCTTTAACACCTTTGACAATTCGAGATTCAAGAAGAGTTCCATGCCTCCACAGAGACCGAGACCTGACTCCGTGTTTGAAATGGCATACACACCCGGAGACCCACCTCAGAACACGAGAGGTATCCTGAGGTTCCCACCTCCACTTGAGATGAGGCCCTCTTCCATTGCACGGACCCCAATGGAGTCCCAAGATGACACTCCCAACTCCACTGTATACCTGACTTCCAATAGGTACCATGAGAAGCTACCTGAAGTCAACGTCACAAGTCGAGGGAACCCAGTTTGTCCTGCTGCAACTTGAGAAAGATCTGGAGATTCCCCCTTGAACGGATCTTGAGGCCTGATTCCCCTGCCATTACTTGAGAGTAATGCCGCGCTCCCCCTCGCAACTCGAATGGAGACTGGACTTCCCTGGGGACACAAGAGGCTCCTTGAGTTCCCCATCATAACTCGAAAGAATCCCCACATGTCATGCGGCAGCTCGAGAAAAACCACGAGATTCCACCCTCTTCCCTAGATGAGGCCCTTCTTTTCCTGCAGGGCCTAGACAGCAGTCCCAAGTCCTCTCTCAAAACTCCACAGGACAGGAAGGAGCTAAGTTGGTGGAGGAATAGGACAGGGAGACCAATTTTACCGCCACAAATTCATCAAAAGTACATTTAAACACCAAGTAAATTCCACAAACAACTTCTGAATGCTGGCAGAGGACATTCGGCACGCAGAAAAGCAACCCATTGTCTTAGAAAGGAGAGAGAAGAAATCCAGCTCAACCCACCAGAACACCAACACAAGTTTCCGTAACCAAGAAACCTTGACAAGCCACCTGTACAAACCCACACACAGCAAGGAAACTCCATGATAAAGAAAACTCCACAAACTGCCAGAATACAGAAAGGACACCTCAAACTCAGCAATGTAAACAAGATGAAGAGACAGAGGAATACCCACCAGGTAAAGGAACAGGATAAATGCCCACCAAAGCAAACCAAAGAGAAAGAGATAGGGAATCTACCTGATAAAGAATTCCGAATAATGATAGTGAAATTGATCCAAAATCTTGAAATCAAAATGAAATCACAGATAAACATTCTGGAGACAAGGATTGAGAAGATGCAAGAAAGGTTTAACAAGGACCTAGAAGAAATAAAAAAGAGTCAATATACAATGAATAATGCAATAAATGAGATCTAAAACACTCTGGAGGCAACAAATAGTAGAATAACAGAGGCGGAAGATAAGATTAGTGGATTAGAAGATAGAATGGTAGTAATAAATGAATCAGAGAGAAAAAAAGACAAGCGAATTCAAAGAAATGAGGATAATCTTAGAGACCTCCAGGACAATACTCAATGCTACAACATTCGAATCATAGGAGTCCCAGAAGAAGAAGACAAAAAGAAACACCATGAGAAAATTCATGAGGAGATAATAGTAGAAATCTTCCCTAAAGTGGGGAAGGAAATAATCATTCAAGTCCAAGAAACCCAGAGAGTCCCAAACAGGATAAACCAAAGATGAAACGCCCCAAGACACATATTAATCAAATTAACAAAGATCAAACACAAAGAACAAATATTAAAAGCAGCAAGGGAAACACAACAAATAACACACAAGGGACTTCCCATAATGATAAAAGCTGATCTTTCAATAGAAACTTTTCAAACCAGGAGGGAATGGCAAGACATACTTAGAGTGATGAAAGAAAATAACTACAGCCTAGATTATTGTACCAGCAAGGATCTCATTCAAATATGAAGGAGAAATCAAAACCTTTACAGACAAGCAAAAGCTGAGAGAATTCAGCACCACCAAACCAGCTCTCCAACAAATACTAAAGGACATTCTCTAGACAGGAAACACAAAAAGGATATATAAATTCAAACCCAAAACAACAAAGTAAATGGCAACGGGATCATATTTATCATTAATTACCTTAAATGTAAATGGGTTGAATGCCCCAACCAAAAGACAGAGACTGGCTGAATGGATACAAAAACAAGACCCCTACATATGTTGTCTACAAGAGACCCACCTCAAAACAGGGGACACATACAGACTGAAAGTGAAGGGCTGGAAAAAGATTTTCCATGCAAATAGGGACCAAAAGAAAGCAGGAGTAGCAATACTCATATCAGATAAAATAGACTTTAAAACAAAGGCTGTGAAAAGAGACAAAGAAGGTCACTACATAATGATCAAAGGATCAATCCAAGAAGAAGATATAACAATTATAAATATATATGCACCCAACATAGGAGCACCGCAATATGTAAGACAAATACTAACAAGTATGAAAGGAGAAATCAACAATAACACAATAATAGTGGGAGACTTTAATACCCCACTCACACCAATGGATAGATCAACTAAACAGAAAATTAACAAGGAAACACAAACTTTAAACGATACAATAGACCAGTTAGAACTAATTGATATCTATAGGACATTTCATCCCAAAACAATGAATTTCACCTTTTTCTCAAGCGCACACGGAACCTTCTCCAGGATAGACCACATCCTGGGCCATAAATCTAGCCTTGGTAAGTTCAGAAAAATTGAAATCATTCCAAGCATTTTTTCTGACCACAATGCAGTAAGAGTAAATCTCAATAACAGGAGAAAAACTATTAAAAATTCCAACATATGGAGGCTGAACAACACACTCCTGAATAACCAACAAATCACAGAAGAAATCAAAAAAGAAATCAAATTCTGCATAGAAACGAATGAAAATGAAAACACAACAACCCAAAACCTGTGGGACACTGTAAAAGCAGTCCTAAGGGGAAAGTTCATAGCAATACAGGCATACCTCAAGAAACAAGAAAAAAGCCAAATAAATAACCTAACTCTACACCTAAAGCAACTGGAAAAGGAAGAAATGAAGCACCCCAAGGTTAGTAGAAGGAAAGAAATCTTAAAAATTAGGGCAGAAATAAATGCAAAAGAAACAAAAGAGACCATAGCAAAAATCAACAAAGCCAAAAGCTGGTTCTTTGAAAGGGTAAATAAAATTGACAAACCACTAGCCAGACTCATCAAGAAACAAAGGGAGAAAAATCAAATCAATAAAATTAGAAATGAAAATGGAGAGATCACAACAGACAGCACAGAAATACAAAGGATCATAAGAGACTACTATCAGCAATTATATGGCAATAAAATGGACAATGTGGAAGAAATGGACAAATTCTTAGAAAAGTACAACTTTCCAAAACTGGATCAGGAAGAAATAGAAAATCTTAACAGACCCATCACAAGCACGGAAATTGAAACTGTAATCAGAAATCTTCCAGCAAACAAAAGCCCAGGTCCAGACGGCTTCACAGCTGAATTCTACCAAAAATTTAGAGAAGAGCTAACACCTATCCTACTCAAACTGTTCCAGAAAATTGCAGAGGAAGGCAAACTTCCAAACTCATTCTATGAGGCCACCATCACCCTAATACCAAAACCTGACAAAGATCCCACAAAAAAAGAAAACTACAGGCCAATATCACTGATGAACATAGATGCAAAAATCCTTAACAAAATTCTAGCAATCAGAATCCAACAACACATTAAAAAGATCATACACCATGACCAAGTGGGCTTTATCCCAGGAATGCAAGGATTCTTCAATATCCGCAAATCAATCAACGTAATACACCACATTAACAAACTGAAGAATAAAAACCATATGATTATCTCAATAGATGCAGAGAAAGCCTTTGACAAAGTTCAACATCCATTTATGATAAAAACTCTCCAGAAAGCAGGAATAGAAGGAACATACCTCAACATAATAAAAGCTATATATGACAAACCCACAGCAAACATTATCCTCAATGGTGAAAAATTGAAAGCATTTCCTCTAAAGTCAGGAACAAGACAAGGATGCCCACTTTCACCATTACTATTCAACATAGTTTTGGAAGTTTTGGCCACAGCAATCAGAGCAGAAAAAGAAATAAAAGGAATCCAAATTGGAAAAGAAGAAGTAAAACTCTCACTGTTTGCAGATGACATGATCCTCTACGTAGAAAACCCTAAAGATTCCACCAGAAAATTACTAGAACTGATCAATGAATATAGTAAAGTTGCAGGATATAAAATTAACACACAGAAATCCCTTGCATTCCTGTACACTAATAACGAGAAAATAGAAAGAGAAATTAAGGAAACAATTCCATTCACCATTGCAATGAAAACAATAAAATACTTAGGAATATATCTTCCTAAAGAATCTAAAGACCTATATATAGAAAACTATAAAACACTGGTGAAAGAAATCAAAGAGGACACTAATAGATGGAGAAATATACCATGTTCATGGATTGGTAGAATCAATATAGTGAAAATGAGTATACTACCCAAAGCAATTTATAGATTCAATGCAATCCCTATCAAGCTACCAACAGTATTCTTCACAGAGCTAGAAAAAATAGTTTCACAGTTTATATGGAAATACAAAACACCTGGAATAGCCAAAGCAATCCTGAGAAAGAACAATGGAACTGGAGGAATCAACCTGCCTAACTTCAGGCTCTACTACAAAGCCACGGTCATCAAGATAGTGTGGTACTGGCACAAGGACAGAAATATAGATGAAAGGAACAAAATAGAAAGCCCAGAGATAAATCTACGCACATATGGACACCTTATCTTTGACAAAGGACGCAAGAACATACAATGGATTAAAGACAATCTCTTTAACAAGGGGTGCTGAGAAAACTGGCCAACCTCTTGTAAAAGAATGAATCTAGAACACTTTCTAACATCATATACAAAAATACTCTCAAAATGGATTAAAGATGTAAACATAAGACCAGAAACTATAAAACTCCTAGAGGAGAACATAGGCAAAACACGCTCCGACATACATCACAGCAGGATCCTCGATGACCCACCTTCCAGAATATTGGAAATAAGAGCAAAAATAAACAAATGGGACCTAATTAAACTTAAAAGCTTCTGCACAACAAAGGAAACTATAAGCAAGGTGAAAAGACAGCCTTCAGAATGGGAGAAAATAATAGCAAATGAAGCAACTGACAAACAAATAATCTCAAAAATATACAAGCAACACCTACAGCTCAATTCCAGAAAAATCAATGACCCAATCAAAAAATGGGCCTAAGAACTAAATAGACATTTCTCCAAAGAAGACATACAGATGGCTAATAAACACATGTAAAGATGCTCAACATCACTCTTTATCAGAGAAATGCAAATCAAAACAACAATGAGGTACCATTTCATGCAAGTCAGAATCGATCCAAAAGTCTACAAGCAATAAATGCTGGAAAGGATATGGAGAAAAGGGAACCCTCTTACACTGTTGCTGGGAATGCAAACTAGTACAGTCACTATGGAGAACAGTGTGGAAATTCCTTAAAAAAACTGGAACTAGAACTGCCTTATGATCCAGCAATCCCACTGCAGGATATACACACTGAGGAAACCAGAATTGAAAGAGACACGTATACCCTAATGTTCATCGCATCACTGTTTATAATAGCCAGGGCCGGGAAGTAACCTAGATTTCCATCAGGAGATGAATGGATAAGAAAGCTATGGTACATATACACAATGGAGTATTACTCGATGATTAAAAAGAATATATTTGAATCAGTTCTAATGAGGTGGATGAAACTGGAGCCTATTATACAGAGATAAATAAGCCAGAAAGAAAAACACCCATACAGTATACTAATGCATATATATGGAATATAGAATGATGGTAACAATTACCCTGTATAAGAGACAGCAAAAGAGACACTGATGTACCGCAGTCTTTTGGACTATGTGGGTAAGGGAGAGGGTGGGATGATTTGGGAGAATGGAAACGAAACATGTATAATATGACATATGAAATGAGTTGCCANGAACTTCAACCCCACCCCTCACACCTGTCTCTTATACACATCTAGATGTGTATAAGAGACAGGTATAAGAGACAGCAAAAGAGACACTGATGTACCGCAGTCTTTTGGACTATGTGGGTAAGGGAGAGGGTGGGATGATTTGGGAGAATGGAAACGAAACATGTATAATATGACATATGAAATGAGTTGCCAGTCCAGGTTCAATGCATGATACTGGATGTTTGGGGATGGGGCACTGGGACGACCAAGAGTGATGGTATGAGGAGGGGGCAAGGAGGAGTGTTCAGGATGGGGAACATGTTAATACCTGTGTGGGATTCATGTTGATATATGGCAAAATCAATACAATATTGTATAGTTAAAAAATAAAATTTAAAAAAAGGAAAAAAAAATCCACGGGAAGCTTGATTCCCTTTAGGCAACTAAGTGGGCTTCAAGAGATACCCATCGCATCTCGAGAGGAGAGTGGAGTTCTTTGCTTCAACTCGAGTCGAGGCCTGACTCCCCGAGTAAACCTTGAATGCAACCCCGCGATCTCTGTCACCACTGGACGGGAACAAGGTGTTTCTCGACACAAGCCTAAATGAGGTCTATTTGTCCTGCACTGACTCGAGAGCAAACCCCAGCTCCCCTTCGCAACTCGAAAGGAGATTGGACTTCAATGCGGTAACATCAGAGGCTCCCTGAGTTCCCCGTCATAACTCGAGTATCCTGTCGCAATTCGAGAAAAAAACACTAGGTTACCCCGTCATCGCGAGAAGAGGCCCTTTCCCACTGCAGCGTCTTAAGAGAAATCCCATGTTCCCTCTTGAAATTTGAAACGGTACTTGACACACTTGATGCAATTCAAAAAGTTCCCCGACATACCCATCTCACTTGAGAGTAGTACCGAGTTTCCTGGCACAACTTAATCTTAGTCCCTTCTCCCCTGCTGATCTTGACATGAGGCTCGATTTCCCCGTTTTTTCTGGAAAGGGATCCAGACCTTCACGTCGAACCTCAGGAGGAGGCTGGTCTCACATTGAAACTCGAGAGGAAGCCTCATGGGTTGTGCCACATTGCGAAAGACACCAATTTCCCCGTTGAATCAAGTTAAGTCCCAATGCCCAGGCACCTCTCCGAATGTAAACCCGAGGATGAAGTCACAACACGAAGGGGCACTGACACCCACATTGCATTCTGCAGAAAAGCAGCAGGTTTGAAATACAACTCGACACGTGACCTGACACACCATGAACAACTCGAGAGGCAAGCGGATTTCTGTGCCTCAACACAAGACCAGGCTTGACTCACCTTTTCCAACTCCACAGAGACCCCGAGATCAATGTCAGAACAGGAGAGGAACCCTGAGGTTCCCACCTCAACTTGAGATGAGACCCTATTCATCCCTGCAGTGATTCCTGAGGAATCTCAATGTGTTCCTCACAACACCAAAGGAGATCGGACTTCCCTGAGGAGACATGAGCGGGTCCCCCGATTCGACAGACAACTCGAGAGGAAACATAAGCTTCCCGCCACAACTTCACAAAACCCACGAAATTCTCCCCTGCACGCTTGAGGTGGCCCTTCTCTGCAGCAGCATGTCCAAAGAAAGCCCACGTTCCCTCTTGGAAATCGAAAGTGTACTAGACACGCTTTATGAAACTCCAGACGTTTCCCCAGATACTTGTCCCCACCCGAGAGGAAGCTGAGTTTCCATCCACAGGTCAAAATGAGCCTCGCTTTCCCGTCCTCAATTCGAGATGAGTATGGATTGCCCTGCTTTGCCTGGAAAAGAATGCTGACATCCCCTTCACACCTCGAGAGGAGACTGGTATCTACTTGAAACTGGAGGGGAACCTAGGGGTCTTGTCACAATTCGAAAGCGGCATGTTTCCCCATCCACTCTAGATCAGGCCTGATTCCATTGCACAGATTCGGATGTCAGCTGAGAAATAACTCACAACATGAAGGGATTTCTGATGCCCCAGTTGCTAACTGAAAAAGAGTCCCAGGTCCCAAATTCAAGTCACCTGGAGGCCTGAAATCCCTTTGACAACTCAAGAGAAAAGCAGAATTTCATGCCTCCACACAAGTTGAGATCTGACTCCATGTTTGAAATGGCATACACAACCCGAGACCCACGTCAGAACAGGAGAGGAATACTGGGGTTCCTGCCTCCACTCAAGATGAGGCCCTCTTCCATTGCACTGACCACAGTGGAGTCCTGAGAGGCCCCTCCCAACTTCACAGTATTCCTGACATCCCGGAGGCACGATGAGAAGCTTCCTGAAGTCACCGTCACAAGTCGAGGGACCCCAGGCTTTCCTGGCGCAACTTGAGAAAGACCTCGGTTATCCCCTTCAATGCTTCTTGTGTCCTGATTTTCCTGCCATGACTCGAGAGCCATGTCATGCTCCCCTCGCAATTCAAGTGGAGAATGGACTTCCCTGGTGCCACAAAAGAATCTCCCTGAATTCTCCATCATTATTCGAGAGAAACCCCACACGTCACGCTGCAGCTCAAGGAAAACCACGAGATTCCTCTGTCATTGGGAGATGAGGCCCTTCATTTCCTTCAGGACCTAGGGAGCAATCCCAAGTCCTGTCTCCAAACTCCACAGAAGGTTTGAATCACTTTAGGCCACTCAATGGGCTCCAAGAGATACCTGTCGTAACTCAAGAGGAGAGCGGAGTTTTTGCTTCTACTTGAGACGGGGCCTGACCCCCGAGGTGAACCTTGAATGCAACCCCGAGATCCCTGTCACCACCTAAGAGGAACACGGAGTTTCTGCACACAAGCCTAGAAGAAGTCTATGTGTCTTGCAGTGACATGAGTGCAATCCCCAGCTCCCCCTCGCAACTCACATGGAGATTGGACTTCCCTGAGGCACCACGAGAGGCTCCATGAGTTCCCCATCATAACTCGAGAATCCCGCCAGAACTGGAGAAAAATCAGGAGGTTCCTCCATCATCGCCAGGTGAGGCCCTTTTCCACTACAGCATCCCGAGGGAAATCCCACAATACCTCTTTAAAGTCGAAACGGTACTTGACACCTTTGATGCAACTCAAAAAGTTCCCCAAGATACCGTTCTGACTCGAGAGAAACACCGAGATTCCCAAAACAAATTAATATGAGCCCCTCGTCCCCTCTTTATCTCGACATGAGTGTCGATTCCCCTGCTTTGTCTGGAAAGGGACCCGGCCTTGCTGTTGCACCTCAGGAGGAGTCCAGTCTCACATCGATACCCGAGATGAAGCCTCGTGGGTCATGCCACATTCCGAAAGACATCGATTTCCTAGTCCACTCAAGGTAAGTCCTGATGCCTGGGCACCTTTTTGAATGTAATCCCAAAGATGAAGCTACAACACGAACGGGCACTCACACCCCAGTTGCATCCTCCGAAAAAACCCGCAGCTTCCAAATACAACTCGACAAGTGGCCTGATGCCCCAAGAACAACTCGAGAGGCAAGCGGAGTTCCCTGCCTCAACACAAGACGAGGCTGGACTCCCCTGGTCCAACTCCGCACAGACCCCGAGATCGATGTCAGAAATGCAGAGGAACACTGAAGTTCCCGCCTCAACTTGAGATGAGGCCGTATTCATCCCTGCAGCGATGCACGAGGAATCCCGAAGTGTCCCGAGCAACCCCAAAGGAGATCTGACTTCCTGAGGAGACACGAGCGGGTCCCCCAGGTGGACACCAACTCGAGAGGAACCCTAAGCTTCCCGCCACAACTCCACGCAAACCACGAAATTCTCTCCTGCATGCTTGAGGAGGCCCTTTTATGCTGCAGCGTTTCCAAAGAAAGCCCATCTTCCCTCTTTGAACTCAAAAGGGTATTTGGAACGCTTTATGAAACTCCAGAAGTTTTCCCAGATACCCGGCGCACTCGAGAGGAATGCTGAGTCTTCAGCCGCAATCAAGAAGAGCCTTATTTTCCTCTCCTTAAGTCGAGAGGAGGGTCGATTGCCCTGCTTCTCCTGGAAAGGAATGTCGACATCCCTGTCACACCTCGAGAGGAGGCTTGTATCCTCTTGACACTGGAATGGAACATGGGGGACTTCTCACAGTTCAAAAGTCACGTATTTCCCCATCCACTCGAGATAAGGCTGGATTCCCTTGTACAGATTCGAATGTCAGCCGAGAATCCACTCACAAGGAGAAGGGAGTTCTGATTCCCCAGTTGCTAATTGGAAAAGAGGGCCAGATTCCAAGTTCAACTCACATGGAGGCCTTTCACATCTTTGAAAACTCGAGAGGAAAGCAGAGTTCCATGCCTCCACAAAAGTCAAGACCTGACTCCCTGTTTGAAATGGCATACACAACCCGAGACCTATGTCAGAACAGGAGAGGAATCCTGAGGTTCCGGCCTCAACTTGAGAGGAGACTCTCTTCAATTACAGCGACCCCAGTGGTGTCTCGAGTGGCTCCTCCCAACTCCACAGTATTCCTGACATCCCATCGGCACCATGAGAAGCTCCCTGAGGACACCGTCACAAGTCGAAGGGTACCAGGCTTTCCTGCCACAACTCGAGAAAGACCTCGAGATTCCCCCTTCAAGGCATCTTGACGCCTGATTCTGCTGCCGTGACTCAAGAGCAATGCCGCGCTCCCCTTTGAAACGCGTATGGAGACTGAACATCCCTGGGGCCACACGAGAGGCTCCCGAATTCCCCGTCCTAACTGGAGGGAAACCCACCGCACATTGTGCCGGAACTCGAGAAACAACACGAGATTCCCACGTCATCACAAGATGAGGCCTTTCTTTTCCTGCAGGGCCTAGAGAGCAATCCCATATTCCTTCTCAAAACTTCACAGGGGGCTTAACTCCCTTTAGGCCACTCAATGGGATCCAAGAAATACCCGTCACTGCTGGACAGGAGAGTGGAGTTCTTTACTTCAACTCAAGAGGAGGCCTGACTTCCAGGGTAAACCTTGAAAGCAATCCCAAGATCCCTGTCGCCACTGGAGAGGAACATGGAATTTCTGGACACAAGCCTAGATGGGGTCTATTTGCCCTGCAGTGACACGAGAGCAATCCCCAGCTCCCCCTCGCTACTAGAATGGAGATTGGAATTCCCTGGGGCACCATGAGAGGCTCCCTGAGTTCCCCGTCGTAACTCTCACTGCAAATTGAGCTAAGATCTCAGCAAAACTAGAGAGGATTCCAGGCACACATAATTACAAGAGAGGAGCACCCACAACCAATTAGAGAAGTGCAACTCACCACAATTAGAGAAGATCTCATACATCGCATCTGGAGAAGAGACCCACCTCACATTGCAACTATTCAGGAAAAGCCCTGCCCAGTGCAACTAGAGAGGAGATTCCCACCACAAGAAGAGACTTAACTAAGAACCACAACTAGAGAGTTGACCCACACTGAAACTAGAGAGGAGTCTTCTGGGTAAAACTAAATTTGATATCCCACCTCAACTAGAGAGTAGCACCTTGCCCACAGCAACTAGGTTAATGATTGCAACAACTCAAATGAGCAGCACACCACATCTGGAGAGAAACCCCTAGTATAGTGCAACTAGAGCTCCTGGACACAGCTAGTGTGTTTACCACAAGCCACAATGAGAGAAGCCTACACACTGCTTATGTAAAGAGTCTCTTGCATACCAGAATGACTAAGAAACACAACTGCACAATGCAACTAGACAGGTACCACCAAGTCCTTCCCTGAAACATGAGACATGATGCTGGTCACAATGATAGAGGGGCCCTCCACAAAAACTGGAGAGGTTTCTCCCTCCAGAAGTATAGAAAAGTCCACCAAAGCATCCCAGATAGAGATAATCCCCTGAAGTAACCCAAGAGGA
>SJYM01011509.1:5152-18650 GCA_006410775.1 Tragelaphus imberbis | reverse complement strand
CACAGACCCCGAGATCGATGTCAGAAATGCAGAGGAACACTGAAGTTCCCGCCTCAACTTGAGATGAGGCCGTATTCATCCCTGCAGCGATGCACGAGGAATCCCGAAGTGTCCCGAGCAACCCCAAAGGAGATCTGACTTCCTGAGGAGACACGAGCGGGTCCCCCAGGTGGACACCAACTCGAGAGGAACCCTAAGCTTCCCGCCACAACTCCACGCAAACCACGAAATTCTCTCCTGCATGCTTGAGGAGGCCCTTTTATGCTGCAGCGTTTCCAAAGAAAGCCCATCTTCCCTCTTTGAACTCAAAAGGGTATTTGGAACGCTTTATGAAACTCCAGAAGTTTTCCCAGATACCCGGCGCACTCGAGAGGAATGCTGAGTCTTCAGCCGCAATCAAGAAGAGCCTTATTTTCCTCTCCTTAAGTCGAGAGGAGGGTCGATTGCCCTGCTTCTCCTGGAAAGGAATGTCGACATCCCTGTCACACCTCGAGAGGAGGCTTGTATCCTCTTGACACTGGAATGGAACATGGGGGACTTCTCACAGTTCAAAAGTCACGTATTTCCCCATCCACTCGAGATAAGGCTGGATTCCCTTGTACAGATTCGAATGTCAGCCGAGAATCCACTCACAAGGAGAAGGGAGTTCTGATTCCCCAGTTGCTAATTGGAAAAGAGGGCCAGATTCCAAGTTCAACTCACATGGAGGCCTTTCACATCTTTGAAAACTCGAGAGGAAAGCAGAGTTCCATGCCTCCACAAAAGTCAAGACCTGACTCCCTGTTTGAAATGGCATACACAACCCGAGACCTATGTCAGAACAGGAGAGGAATCCTGAGGTTCCGGCCTCAACTTGAGAGGAGACTCTCTTCAATTACAGCGACCCCAGTGGTGTCTCGAGTGGCTCCTCCCAACTCCACAGTATTCCTGACATCCCATCGGCACCATGAGAAGCTCCCTGAGGACACCGTCACAAGTCGAAGGGTACCAGGCTTTCCTGCCACAACTCGAGAAAGACCTCGAGATTCCCCCTTCAAGGCATCTTGACGCCTGATTCTGCTGCCGTGACTCAAGAGCAATGCCGCGCTCCCCTTTGAAACGCGTATGGAGACTGAACATCCCTGGGGCCACACGAGAGGCTCCCGAATTCCCCGTCCTAACTGGAGGGAAACCCACCGCACATTGTGCCGGAACTCGAGAAACAACACGAGATTCCCACGTCATCACAAGATGAGGCCTTTCTTTTCCTGCAGGGCCTAGAGAGCAATCCCATATTCCTTCTCAAAACTTCACAGGGGGCTTAACTCCCTTTAGGCCACTCAATGGGATCCAAGAAATACCCGTCACTGCTGGACAGGAGAGTGGAGTTCTTTACTTCAACTCAAGAGGAGGCCTGACTTCCAGGGTAAACCTTGAAAGCAATCCCAAGATCCCTGTCGCCACTGGAGAGGAACATGGAATTTCTGGACACAAGCCTAGATGGGGTCTATTTGCCCTGCAGTGACACGAGAGCAATCCCCAGCTCCCCCTCGCTACTAGAATGGAGATTGGAATTCCCTGGGGCACCATGAGAGGCTCCCTGAGTTCCCCGTCGTAACTCTCACTGCAAATTGAGCTAAGATCTCAGCAAAACTAGAGAGGATTCCAGGCACACATAATTACAAGAGAGGAGCACCCACAACCAATTAGAGAAGTGCAACTCACCACAATTAGAGAAGATCTCATACATCGCATCTGGAGAAGAGACCCACCTCACATTGCAACTATTCAGGAAAAGCCCTGCCCAGTGCAACTAGAGAGGAGATTCCCACCACAAGAAGAGACTTAACTAAGAACCACAACTAGAGAGTTGACCCACACTGAAACTAGAGAGGAGTCTTCTGGGTAAAACTAAATTTGATATCCCACCTCAACTAGAGAGTAGCACCTTGCCCACAGCAACTAGGTTAATGATTGCAACAACTCAAATGAGCAGCACACCACATCTGGAGAGAAACCCCTAGTATAGTGCAACTAGAGCTCCTGGACACAGCTAGTGTGTTTACCACAAGCCACAATGAGAGAAGCCTACACACTGCTTATGTAAAGAGTCTCTTGCATACCAGAATGACTAAGAAACACAACTGCACAATGCAACTAGACAGGTACCACCAAGTCCTTCCCTGAAACATGAGACATGATGCTGGTCACAATGATAGAGGGGCCCTCCACAAAAACTGGAGAGGTTTCTCCCTCCAGAAGTATAGAAAAGTCCACCAAAGCATCCCAGATAGAGATAATCCCCTGAAGTAACCCAAGAGGAGGTCCTCACAAGTAGAGAGGAGTAACAATACTAAAACTTTTGAGGAATACCTAGTGTCAAAAGAAGAGCAGAACCACTTTGCAGAGACCCCATCACAACCTAAGAGGTGGGACTACTAAAACTCGAGATGAGCCCTGGATATGCTGCCACAACTCAAGAAAAGAACGCTGAGCTACTTGTGAGATGCCATTGGCCACAACGTGAAGGATGTCCATAGACATCATAAAAAGTGAGGAGCCACTCTTCAGCAAATATGGATGAGCCCCTCCACCACAACCAGAAAGGAGGCCCCTGTACATTACAATGAGAGAGGACTTCCCACAAGTATTGCAGCAAATGACCCCCTCACCATGACCAGAAAGGAGCACACATACCACAACTAGAGGTTAGCCCATAAACACACCACAACTAGAAAGGAGAAACCACACTACTGCTAGAGATAATCCCCCATCACACCTACAGAGGAGCCCACAGCACATCACAACTAGAAAGAAACACCCATGCCACAGGTAGAGAGGAGTCCCCAACCACAACTAGAGAGGTGCTTGCACACCACAACAAGAGAGAATCAAAGCCACCACAGCTACAGAATTGAATCTGACCCAAACTAGAGAAAAAAAACCCATGCCAAACTAGTGAGTAGCCATCCACACATTGCAACAGCCCCCTTGAACATCCCTGTTAGAGACGAGTCACAGCAATACAACTTGAGAGGAGGCCCCAGAGCAACATGAGAGGAACATGGAGTACACCCCAAATGGAGAATAACCCTGAATTCCCTTCCACAGCTTGAGTGGAACACTGATTCTCACGCTGAAACTCGAGAGGAATCCTGAGATCCCACTGAAACTTGGGAGGAGCTCTGAGTCACCTGCTGCAACTCAAGAGGTACCCCGACTTCCCAGCCACAACTTGAGTGGAGCCCCAGGTCCCCTGTTGCAACTTAATAGGAAGCTCGAATTTTATGCTGCAACTGTAGAGGAACTCCGAATTTTCAGCTGCAATTCTAGTGGGCCATAGTCCCCTTTTGCAACTCGAGAGGAACCCTGAGTTCTCTACCTCAACTCGAGAGGATGTCCGACTCCCTTCCTGCAACTCGAGAAGAACCTTGAGTTTCCCATCACAAACTGAGACTAGATCCTAGCCCCCCAATGCAACTTGAGAGGATTCCCAAGACCACAACCACAACTCGAGAGGAGCTGAGAGAATCTGCCTCAATTCAAGAGGAGCCCTATACTGTATCACGAGGGGAGCTCCCAGCAACAAAGTCAGAGGCACTCCAACACCGGAGCTGGAGAGGATGCCCTCACCACAACTAGAGAGCAGCCCCTGGGACATCCCAACTTATAGGGGATACTCTGTAGCAAATAGAGATGAGCCGATGAAGTAACTCAAGAGGAGCCACTCAAAATTAGAGAGTATCAATCCCACAATAAACTAGTAAGGAGACCCAGGTGCCAAAAGTAGACAGGACACCCCCCTCCATGGAGACAACACACCACAACTCAAGAGGAAACATCACCACAACATGAGAGAAGCTCTGAGTCCCCTGCCTCAAACCAAGAGGAGCATTTCATGGAAACTTGAGAGGAAATCTGAGTTGTTCACTGTAATCCAGAGGAAAACCAAGTACCTGCCACAACTCAACAGGAGATGGGGCCTTCTGCTGCAACTCCAGAAGAACCCTTAGTTTCCCAAAACAACTCGAAAGGACCCCAAATCCCCTGGTGCAACTTGAGAGGTGCCACCACCAGAACTCAAGAGGGGCTCTGAATCCACTGCCTCAACTCAAGAGGAGCTCCCATTGCAAATCAAGATAAGACCTCAGCATGAATAGAGAGGATCACCACACCACCACAAGAGGAACCCAGGCACATATCACTAGAAGGAAGAACCACCCAAGGTACAATTAGAGAACTGCAGCTCACCACACCAGAGAGGCGCCCATGTATCATAATTGGAGAAGAGCCCCACGACACATAGCAACTGTTAAGGAAAACCTGTGCCCAATGCAACTAGAGAGGGGAACCCCATCACAACTGGAGACTAGATCACCCACAACAAATAGAGTGTTGACCTCCACTGCAACTAGAGAGGTGGCTTTTGGGTCAAATGAGATTGAATTATCCCACCTCAACTAGAGAGTAGTACCTTCCTCAGAGCAACTAGAGTAATGACTGTAACAACGTGAAAGAGCCACCACACCACAACTAGAGAAAAACCCCTAAAATAGTGCAACTAGAGGTAGCCCCTGGACACTGCTAGCTTTGGCCACATGCCAAAATGAGAGAGGAGTCTGTACACCACATTATCTATATATTCCCCTGCATACTGCAATAATTGAGAAACTCCACTGTCAAGGAAACTAGAGAGGTGCCACAGAGTTCTTTGCTACAACACGAGACGAGTCACTGGTCACAATGACAGAGGATATCTCAACCAAAACTGGAGAGGTTTCTCCGACAAGTAGAGAGGAGTTTATGAAGACATCACACGTAGAGAATCACGCACCTCCCTTCTGCTGCAAATAGAGGGGAGACCCCGAAGTAAATCGAGAGGAGGCCCTCACAAGTAGAGAGGAGTAACCATGCTAAAATTTGTGACGAAAACCTTGTGTCAAAAGAAGAGCAGAGCCACCTGAAGAGCACCCATTACAACCCAAGAGGAAGGAATACTGCAACTCTGGAGGAGCTCTGAGTAAACTGCCACTACTCAAGAAAAGAATTCCATGGCCACTTGATAAAAGCCACTGGACACAATGGGAGACGATGTCCCTACACATCATACCTAGAGTGGAGTCACACTGTGCCAAATATTGATGAGCTTCCCTACCACAAGAAATGAAGCCTTTTCAAATTGCAATGACGGAGGACTTCCCTCAGATATTACAACTAAAGACACCCTCACAATAACTAGAAAGAAGCCTTCACATCACATCTAGAGACTAGCCCACCAGCACACCACAGAAGAAGGGAGCAACCACAGTGCAACTAGAAATAATCACCCACCACAGATACAGAAGAACCCCCACTGATACTCGGGAGGAGCTCACCAACACATCACAACTAGAAAGAAACCCCCATGCCACAGGTAAAGTGGAGTCCCCAGCCACAGTTAGAGAGGAGCTCACCAAAAGAACTCCAGAGGAGCCCCCTACTTCATCTTGACAGGATCCTCTGCATCCTTTTAGAGGAGCTGCGAGCCCCCACAGCAAAATTATATGTGTCTCCTGAGAAAATTAAGGAGGAGCCCATGACCACAAATAGAGACATGACCCCACTACAACTAGAGACACCCATGAACAACACAACTATCTGGGAGTCCTTTGTCACAATAAGAAAGTTGCACCCTGCCACCACTAGAGATAACACAACACAACACAACTAGAGAGAAGTCTCCCACAACTAAACAGGAGCATCTGAAATTAGACTTAGAGTAGAGCTCATCTTAACAACAATAGATATGCCTCCCGCTGAAATTACAGAGGAGCCTGCATTCTTCACGTTGAGAAGATCCCCAGACAAACCAACACTATTCAGGAAAAGCCCCCCACAAACGCAACTGGAAAGGACCTCCCTCACCACAACTAGAAAGTTGACCATCTGTCACAACTAGAGGCAGTCAACCCCACCAAAATTAATGAGGAACCCATAGTGCAAAATTAGAGAAGACCCCTTGCCACGTAGCTCTCCACATGACAAATGTTAGAGGAGGTACAACTACATATAAAGAGGAGTTCCGAGTACCCTGGGAAAATTCTAGAGGAGAAATTTGAACCAACTTGAGAGAAACCCCTGTCCACAACAGAAGAGGAGCCCTCCAGATAGCACATCTAGAGAGGAGCCCATTCACTGCAAAGAGAGACAAGCAGGACAACACAACTATTGAGGAGACCCTCTGCACATTACAATGAGAGAGGAATCCCCACAGACATCACAATGAAAGAAGAGCACCTCACTACAACTAGAGAGGACCTTGCACAGTATAGCTAGAAAGAGGTCCCCATATTAAAGCCATAGATATATCCACCATCACACTTGGAGA
Organism: Tragelaphus imberbis; assembly: GCA_006410775.1. Taxonomy (NCBI): domain Eukaryota; kingdom Metazoa; phylum Chordata; class Mammalia; order Artiodactyla; family Bovidae; genus Tragelaphus; species Tragelaphus imberbis. The sequence continues at coordinate 12,304 of SJYM01011509.1, read as the reverse complement.
AGAGCTTCCCCCTGAAACTTAAGTGGAGCTCATCAGCAAAACACAACTAGAAGGAAGGTGCCATGCCACAGCTAGAAAGGAGTCCCCCAGTACAATTACAGATGATTGTGTGTTAGCTGGTCAGTCATTTCCGACTCTTTGTGACCCCATGGACTGTGTATGTAGACAGACTTTTCTGTCCATGGGATTCTACAGGCAAGAATGCCAGGGTGGCTTGTCATGCCCTTCTCCAGAGGATCTTCGTGAACCAGGGATCAAACCCGGGTCTCTTGCATCCCAGGCAGATTCTTTATCATCTTAGACCCTGGGGGCCTATGACAAAATATTTAATTGAATTTGCTCAGTAGTGTCTGACTTTTTGCAACCCCATGGACTGTAGCCTACCAAGCTCCTCAATCCATGGGATTTTCCAGGCATGAATACTGGAGTGGATTGCCATTTCTATCTCCAATTTCAGATGAGCCATCCACCAAAACTCGAGAGGTGCCTCCTGCAGCAACTCGAGAGGTGAATTATGCAAAAACTGGAGAGGAGCCCCAGCCATAAGTTGAGAGCCTCGTGCACCTTGAAGCTAGCTCAGAGCCCCCTGTCACAACTATAAAGCAGCACCCCTCCACAACAAGAGAGGAGCCTACACAACACAACTAGAGACAAGGCCACCACAACTAGAAAGAACCTTTCCCTCAGATCATAATAAGAGAGGAGCCCCACACAACAACTAGAGGAGAGAACCACATGGGAACTAGACAGTAGCCCCGCTGATTATTGACACTAGAGAGAAGCACACCAACACACCACAGCTAAACATACCCTCCCTGATATGAGGAGAGAAGAGGTCAACACACCACAAGAAAAGATGATGTACCTTGCTACAATTAGAGAGTATATTCCTTCAACCCACAACTGGAAAAAGTGCCCTATCACATCACAACCAGAGAAGAAGCACCCTCACCACAGTCCAAGAGGAGTATGTTACAATATCCAGAGAGGAGTACCAATACCACAACTAAGAGGAGCCTCCAACCCCACCACAACTGTAGACAAAAATGCAAACCACAATTAGAGGGAAACAGAAACAAAACTGTCAGTTGTCCCCCACTGCAACAAGAGTGGAATCCTATGACATAACTATACAGTAGCATACCGCACATCACAACTAGACAGGAACCAGCCTGCTAATTGCTACTAGAGAGGAGCTGCCCCACACAGCTCAAGAGTACGCACCTGCACAACTCTAAAGGAACCCCAAATCACCTGTCACAACTTTCGAGGAACAACAAGTCCTTCACCAAAACTCGACTGGATTCTGTTGCCATCACAAGGAAGGAGACCCCAGAGATGAAACTAGGACACCCCACCGAAACTGGAGAAACATTCCCTGCCAAAACTAGAGAGGAGCCCTCTGGCACATTGCACATAGAGAGGATCCCCTGTGCTGCAAACAGTGATGTAGACACTGAAGTAACTCAAGAGAAGCCTGTCACAACTAGAGTGGAGTCACAACCCCGTGAAAAACAGTAAGGAGCCCCCAAACAACAAGTAGAGTGAACACCAACCCCACAGATAGCCCCAAGATGAGGTACTCTGCAACAAGAGAGGATCCCCAAAACCCCTTCGGAATTTGAGAGGAGGCCTATGCCACAATGAGAGAGAAGCCAATGGTCACAATGAGAGAGGAGCCCACTCACCAAAACTGGAGAGTATGACCCTTACCACAGCTAGAAAGTAGACCTCTGACATTGCACCTATAGAGGGTCACTTCCACAGGAAAAAAGAGAGGAAGCCACTCCTGCAAGTCGAATAGATGCCCTTACAAATATCAGAGAGGACCAAACTATTCAAAACTAGCAAGTAGACCACATGCTACAAATAGAGAGCAGCTCCCTTAACATTAACACTTGAGAGGAGCATTCCAGCACAATGCAATTAGACAGAAGTCTCCTGCCAAAACAAGAGAGGAGGCACAGACACCACCACTAAAGAGGAGGCTGCTGCTGCTGTCGCTTCCGTCGTGTCCGACTCTGTGCGACCCCATAGACGGAAGCTCACCAGGCTACCCTGCCCCTGGGATTCTCCAGGCAAGAACATTGGAGTGGGTTGCCATTTCCTTCTCCAATGCAGGAAAGTGAAAAGTGAAAGTGAAGTTGCTCAGTCGTGTCCGATTCTTAGCGACCCCGTGGACTGGAGCCTACCAGGCTCCTCCGTCCATGGGATTATCCTGGCAGAAGTACTGGGGTGGGGTGCCATTGCCTTCCCCGAAGGAGGAGGGGACATGCCAAAATTAGAGAGTAGGCTTGCAGATATTGCACCTGGAAAGAGTGCCTGTGCATATCACTCCTAAAGAGCAAACACCCATGAAGAATCAAGAGGAACTCCCCACCACAACTCTAGAGGTGCCCCCCACCCCAAACACTACAACTAGGTAAGACCTCCCTTAACACAACTCAAGAGGAGCCTGAACACCACAACCAGGGGAAAGCACACCCAACACAACTAAGTGTTGACCCCCCACACCAACTAGAGAGGAGCTCCATGCCACAGGTAGTTTAGCCACTCACACATTGAAATTAAAGAGAAGCAACCCTGCACAATGCTACTAGAGAGGAGCCATCCCTCCTCCCCAAAAAAGAAAACTCGAGTTGAGGCCCTCCCTCAACTTGAGAGGAACAACAAGTCTCCCGGTGCAACTCGATTAGAGTCCCACACCACAACTTGGGAGAAGCCCACACACTGGAACAAGAGAGGAGCCAAATCGGACACTGCATGTAGAAAGGAGGCCCCAAACCCGCCCCTAGAGAGAAGCTGTCTTGCACACCACATCTAGAGAGGATNATTAAATTGAATGGAATCACTCACAACTAGGGAGAAGAAAGCCCACGAATATTATGAATCTCTATTGCCAAAAGTAGAAAGGACTCTTCCCATGGAACCACTTATACCCCAACCAAAATGGACACAGCGTGACAACTCGAGAGGAGCCCACCACTACAAATTGATAGGAGCCTGCTGGGTATCACACATAGAGAGGAACTCTTCTGCTGCTAATAGAGACGACCCTCACAACACAACTGGACAGGAGCTTTGCAGACCACAACTAGAGAGAATTGAAACACCACAGCTATAGAGTTGACCCCAAACTTATCTAGAGAGAAGTTCCATGCCAAAACTAGTGAGTAGTCACCGGCACATTGTAACAAGAGAGAAGTCAACCTACACATCCCTACTAGAGACCAGTTTCCCCAAGACATCACGAGAGGAGGTCCCAAGACATCATGAGAAGAACCATGTGTAGCCCCCCAAATTGAGAAGAAAACTGTGTTCCCTGCCATGGCTGAAATGGAACCAAGAGTCCTGCACTGCAAATCAAGAGGAATCCTGAGTTCTTGCAACAACTCGAGAGGAGCTCTGAGTACCTTACTGTAACTCTAAAGGAACCCCAAGATTCCTGCTGCAACTTGAGAGCTACCCAGTGTTACCAGCTACAACTCGATTGGAAACCCAAGTCCTCTTTGGTAACTAGAGAGGAACCCTGAGTTCCCCATCACAACTTGAGAGGAGGCCTGACTCTCCTGCTGCAACTCGAGAGGAAACAGAAGTTCCTCACCTCAACTCGAGAGGAGGCCTGACTCCCCTGTTGTAACTCGAGATGAACCCTGAGTTTTCCCATCACAACTCAAGAGAAATCCTGAGTTTACTGCTGAAACCCAAGAGGAACCCTGAGCTACCCACCTCAACTGGACAAGATATCCGCCTCCCCTGTTGCGACTCTGGAGGAACACCGNACTCGAGATGAACCCTGAGTTTTCCCATCACAACTCAAGAGAAATCCTGAGTTTACTGCTGAAACCCAAGAGGAACCCTGAGCTACCCACCTCAACTGGACAAGATATCCGCCTCCCCTGCTGCGACTCTGGAGGAACACCGAGTTCCCCATCACAAATCGAGATGAGCCCGAAGCACTGAGGTAACTCGAGAGGATTCCTAAGAGGATCCACCACTGCCACAATTTGAGAGAACTATACCACAACAAAAGAGGTAGCTTCATACCACAACTAAAGAGGAGTCCTACCCTGCCACAACTAGAGAATAGTCTGTAAACCACAGCTAGAGAGGAGTCCAAACCACAACTAGAAAGGAGTGGAAACAAAAACGTCAGGTGACCCAACTACAACTAGAGTACAGTCCCATGTTGTAACTATTATAGTAGCCTACTGCACATCACAAGTAGACAGGAGGCAGCCTGCTAATTGCTACTAGAGCGGAGCTGACCCAAGCAGGTCAAAAGGAGGCACCACCACAGTTCTAAAGGAACCCCAAGTCACCTGTCCCAACTTGAAAGGAACCCCAAGTCCCCCACTGCATTTCTAGAAGAGCCCTGTGCCATCACAACGAAGGAGCCCCCAAGGACAAAGTTAGGAGACCCCCCACCAAAACTGGGGAGGATTCCCCTGCCAAAATTAGATAGGAGCCCTTCAGCATATTGCACCTAGGGAGAAGCCCCTCTGCTGTGAATAGAGGAAGCCCCTGAAATAACTTGAGATGAGCCTGTCACAACTAGAGTGGAGGAAACACGTGAAAACTAGTGAGGAATCCCCAATGCCACAAGTAGAGAGAACAAAGTCCCCCTTAGAACCCTTGGAGCTAGCACCACCCCAACTAGAGAGGAGCCCCGAGTCCCCTCTTGAACTTGAGAGGAGCCCTATACCACAGCTCAAGAGAAGCCCATGGCCATAATGAGAGAAGAGCTCACCTGCCAAAACTGAAGAGTGTCCCACCACCGCAACAGGAGAGGAAACCCGGGACATTGCACTTAGAGAGGGTCCTCTTCACTGCCAATAGATACAATCTCTGGCTGCAAGTTGAGTACACACCCCTACCACTGTCAGAGAGGAGCATCCTCACATCTAGAGAATAGACCCCATGTCACAAATAGAGAGCAGCCCCTTGAACATTGCCTCTTGAAAGGAGCATTTCCACACATCACAATTGCACAGAAGCCTCCTTTCACGACTAGAGAGGAGTCTCCCATGCCACAACAAAAGAGGAGGGGCATTGCAAAAATTAGGCTCGCAAATATCACACCTGGAAAGAGTGCCTGTGCACATGGCTACCAGAGAGGAAACTCCCTTCCCAATTCGAGAGGAACATTCTACTGCAGCTCTAGAGGTATCTCCAGAAGACCGTAAATAGAGAAGAGATCCCTAACACAACTTGAGAAGAGACTTCACACCACAACTAGAGAGAAGCTGAACCAACACAACTAAGAGTTGACCCCACAGAGGAACTTCCCCATGGAGCTCCACACACTCCAATTGGAGAGGACATTGCCCTGCAACTCGAGAGGAACCCAATAGACATCACACATTGAGAGAAGCCCGTTTGCTGCTAATAGAGACGAACCTCACACCGCAACCAGAGAGGAGCTTGATCACCACAACTAGAGAGAATCAAACACCCCACAACTACAGAGTTGACCTTGAACACAACTAGAGAAATCCCATGCCAAAACTAGTGAGTAGCCACACGCAGATTGCGACAAGAAAGGAGCCGCCCTGCACATCCCTGCTAGAGATGAATTACCCTAAGGGAACTCGAGAGGAGGCCCCACCACAAGTCAAGAAGAACCCTGGGTAATTTAGCAACTCAAGAGGAACACAAGTTCCTCATCATTACTCAAGTGTAACCCTGAGTTCCATGCCACAGTTAGAGAGGAACACTGAGCTCCCACTGCAAGTAGAGGGGAGCTTTGAGTCCTCTGATACAACTCGACAGGAACCCCGTGTTCCCCACTGCAACTCTAGAGGAACCCTGGGATCAGATTTCCACATTCTCCAGAGTGACACACTTCACAGACCCTGAAGCAGGTTCACACATCTACATTCACCAGGGTGTAAACCCTCGGTGTTCATGAACCTGATCTCACCCGTCCACAGTCTCCAGTGTGACCCCTTGTCTCAAGTGCTGCACATGGGGACACGTGGCCACAGTATCCAATGTATCTCCCCTCTTCCCCCTGGGGTCACACATCCATAGATTCCAGGGTGACACCCCTTCCAGACCCTGAAGTTTGGGTTGCACATCCACAGTATCCAGTGTGACCCCCCACACCAATCTTTGCAACTTAGTTTACTTGGCCTCTGTTTCCAGGGTGACTCCATATCCCAGACCCTGTACCTGGGGTCACAGGTTTATGGTGGCCAGGATGACAACCCTTCCCAGATGATGTACCTGGTGTGACATGGGCACAGTCGCCAGGTTTACCCCAACTTCCAGACTCTGAACCTGGACTCACACATACACTTTCTCCAAGGTTAGACCCTTGCAGACACTCCCCTTGCAGTTTCATATCCACAGAATCCAGAGTGACTCATCCAAAATCCTGTACCTGGGGCCACACGTCCAGTCTCCAGTGTTACTCTCTCCCAGACCCTGCACCTGGGGTCACATATCCACAGTCTCCTTTGTGATGTCACATCCCAGGTACTGAATCTGTGATTAGAGGTCCACAGGCTCCAATGTATCCTCTTTCCCAGACTCTGTAAGTGGGATAACATGTCCTCAGTCTCCAGTGTGACCCCACCTCTCATAATATGTACCTGCGGTGAGTAGTCAACAGTTTCCAGGGTAATCCCACCCTGCCAGACCATGTACTTGTTTCCACATCCACAATCTCGAGGATGACTGTCTTCCCCGACCCTGCAGCTGGATTCACATGTCCACATTCTCCAGTGTGAACTCCATTTCACACACTGCACCTGGGATCACATGTCCACATTCTCCAGGGTGACCACCCCTTCCGTGTCCATGGGGTCAAATATCCACAGTCTCCAGGGTGACACTTCTCCCCAAACCCTGAACCTGGGGTCACACATCCACACTTTCCAGGGTGACAACCTTCCAGACCCTGAAACTGGGGTCACATATCCACAGTTTGCAGGGTGACTGCATCCTTCAGAACAGAACCTGGAGTCACACATCCACCGTGTTCATGGTGATCTCGCCCCCTACACCCTGCAACTGGGATCACATGTCCACAGTCTCCAGGGTAACCGCACACTCAAGACCCTCTTTGTGGGTCACACGTCCACAGTATCCAAGGTGACCCCATCACCCAGATCCTGCACCCAGGGTCTCATGTCCACTGTCTCCAGG
>SJYM01011508.1:32060-53148 GCA_006410775.1 Tragelaphus imberbis | reverse complement strand
AAAGTCGCTCAGTCCTGTCCAACTATTCTCAACCCCATGGACTTCAGGCTCCTCCGTCCATGGGATTTCCAGGCAAGAGTACTGGAGTGGGGTGCCATCACTTTTTTAGCTCTCTTTATAATCATTCGTTAAATTCAAGGCATAAAGGAAGAAGTGTTTTATTTTATATTGGGAATATAGCCGATTAACAATGTTGTGAGAGTTTCAGGTGGACAACAGAGTGACCCAGCCATACGTCTACACGTACCCATTCTCCCCCAGACCCCTCCTGTCCGGGCTGCCACGTAAAAGTGCGCAGAGTTCCCTGTACCATAGAGTGGGGAGGAACCTGTTTATTTTAGATGCCCACTGCAGATGGGAATTTTAGATGTTATTAGTTTAGATGTCTCATGTAAACGTGCATGAGATCCCTGACAGTTACTATGCATAGATGACCCGTCAGGTATAATGACAGTGACTGTACAACACGCAGCCTGACAGCTCTGTCATTTGCTGAAAACCCGAGTGTGATTAGGAGTTACTCAGGTCATGGAGCTGTCTTCACTAGGAGGGACTCGAGGGACCATCTAGTCCAGTGTCCTTGGAGGAGAGGACCCCGCACTCACCGAGAGGTGACTTGCTTAAGGTAACCCATCTACTTACGGGCAGAACTGGAGCTAAACGCTTTCTCTCCCGATTCCTAATAGTAGCGATTGTCCTGTAGATGCTAAAGCAAACAAACCAACAAAGCCCAGTGCTTATTATCCTGAATTCTGGCTTTAATTTCTAAAAATGTCTTGATTCAAATATGCTTTGATTTTAAATGTTTATCACCAAGTTGTGGGTGGGTCCGAGTCCTCCCTCTTTTCCCTACCTTGGCTTACATGAAATGCTCCTGAGTAAACACATCTCTGGAGACCGCGGTTCCGTTTCAGCTGCTTAATTAGTTGCATTTTTGCAGCAGACGCTTTGGCATGTGGAGGGCACGGCACCTAGGCTGTGGCCATGCCCCTCGGGCTCGTGGTTGCCCCGTGAGGCAGTGCCGGCCAGGCTAGTCCCACGGCTGTGTGGCGAGTCCCCAGGTGACCACTGCCTTCTGGTGGGTCTGCTGCTCTGCCCGTTTAGCCAGTGACCTCTGTCCTACCCCGCCTGCCTCTGCTACCGGGGCCGATCTGCCTCCAGCACTGGCACCATCCTTTGCCCCGTACCCCCTGGTCACTCAAGACTTGTTTTTTTGCCACACCGCATTGTTCGTGAGATCAGAGTTCCCTGACCAGTGGTTGAACCCGTGCCCCCCTGCAGTGGAAGTTCAGAGTTTCAACCACGGAACCGCCAGGGACGTCCCTGCTCAAGACTTTGGAGTTACCATTCTTACTCTCCAGGTTTTCTGTATCATCAAACACTCCAAATCATGATGCTCATAGGAGAAAAGAGGACAACTTTTTTTTAAAGTTTGGACTGATAGAATTCTCATGTGGACCACAGATAAACCATCAAGGCCAGTCAGATGTAATCCGTATCAGCTCACGTCACAGTGCTGGGGAGAGGCTTCACGCTTGATGTCACGGTCGCAAAGCTAAGTCACAGTGTACGAAGAATCGTGACAGTGTAAGCAGGGAAAAACTGCCTGGATTGTAGCTGGCAGCTTCCGTATCCTAGAGTTTCATATTTGAGGGTTTCGTATCTGAGGATACAGAGGGCCAGCATCCTAGGCCATTTTAAATAAGGAGCTTGAACATTCTTGGATTTTTTTTTCTTCTTTCATTCTTGAATTTTGCGACTGAAGTGACTTAGCAGCAGAAGCAGCAGCAGAGGGGATTCTGGAACCAGTCCCCCACAGACACCAAAGGATGACTGGATGCATTTTATCAGCGTTTTTATCCTTATGTGCCTGGACTTCTGAAAGCCTCTGAACTATAAAAATTCAGTGTTGAAGACCTTTGCTTTTTACCACCCACTAAACTCATGGGAGCACTTGATCACACCCACACTTTAATAAAGGTGCTTAAAATTATGTCGTTTTTTAACAAGAAGAAATTTTCTTTTGTGAAAATATACTGGTATTGTAAAGCACCACATGTGGATTGACCCTGAGCAACAAGGACAGTGCACACACCCCTCTGGTTCTGGCATTTTCCCTCCAAGTCACACCTTCCTCCATTTGTACGCATCCCAGTTTCTTAAGCTGTTTTAAAACCAGGGCATGAATTAGCATTGAGTTCAATGATGATTCAGGGCCTTTCATTTGTATATTGTGCAATTGACATTATTTATGAGACTGTTTTTAAGTATTTTAAAATTAAGGTATGTACTTTTTTCTGTTAGCTGCTGTGTGCAATGCACAGCGATCTAAGTTCCCTGACCGGGGATTGAACCTACGTCCCCCACGGGACTGCCAGGGAAGTGTCAAAACTACTGTTTTATGAAGATATGTTTGACTATAAGTTGTATCTTGTAAAACATATTAGTTTGAGAAGGCCCTCCCTTAGCTGTTATTCCTCTTTTTGTGGTCTGTCTGGTTGGTTTCAATTTTTTTTTTAATCTTTACATTCTTTCCAAATAAACTGTAGTGACATTTAAAAATCATTCCGGTGTATTTCAGTTCACACCTGTTCTTATGCATTCTGCCCAAATACCCTTCCCTTTTGACTCTGAGTGTTTACTTTGAGCTTCGCGCCTCGCCCCTGTAAGGATGTGGCCATGGCAAAGACAGGCTGCCTGTGGTGCTCGTGTGTCCTGCACTCGACTGGGAATTTCGAGTTTCTTGTCTAGCTTATGTGGACCTTATTTTTTTTATAGTTGACTCACATCTTTTGGGTTTATGAAAGGAAGAAAGGAAGATGAAAGGGAGAAAGAAATGATTTATCTTTAGCTTTGGTCCAGAGCCTCATAAATCTTCTTCTCTTTACCTAACTAATNATGGGACCTAATCAAACTTAAAAGCTTCTGCACAACAAAGGAAACTATAGGCAAGCTGAAAAGACAGCCTTCAGAATGGGAGAAAATAATAGCAAATGAAGCAACAGACAAACAACTAATCTCAAAAATATACAAGCAACTTCTACAGCTCAATTCCAGAAAAATAAACGACCCAATCAAAAAATGGGCCATCATCATTATTAATTATGAGACAGGAAATAAACTGGAATGCAGTTCGGGCTGGCTTCACATAGAGCAAATCAGCGTGTAAATCAAGAGGCTGTCCTGTCAACAGAAGGACTTGAAGAGCTGAGCAGAGAGGGGATGAACTGTTTCCCTCTGCTTTTGTGTTTGGCCTCTGTTTTAAGGCCTACTCTTGGATAAAGTTGGAAATTTTAACTTGGATATGTTGGAAATTGAGTCGTATAATCTAATCTTAAGGGAGCTCGACACCAATTAAGTGAATGTTACTTGGAACATAAATTCATGAATAAAGTGCGTGTTGGTTTTGTTGAAAAACGGTCGTGTGGCAGGTCTTGGGACAGAGCCAGGGGACTCCGTGCCTTCCTCCTCCCCGGGCTGTGGCTCACGGCTGCCCTTCAGGGGCCAGGAGTGCCCTGGGCAGATTGCGCCCACACCTGGCAGAGTCTAAGTTGGAAGGATGGAGGCGTTGGCACCAGGGCTCCCTTAGCCCTTCACTGCCTGCCCATGCCTGAACTCGCCCTTCAGCCGCAAACCTTCAGCCACGTGTGTGTACGTGTGTGTGTGTGTGTGTGTGTGTGTGTGTGTGTGTACATATCCTGGTGGCTCGGACCGTAAAGAATCTGCCTGCAATGCAGGACACCTAGTTTCAATCCCTGGGTCAGGAAGACCCCTGGAGAAGGGTGCAGCCACCAATTCCAGAGTTCCTGCCTGGAGGGTCCCGTGGACAGAGGAGCCTGGTGGGCTACAGTCCACGGGGTCGCAGAGTCGGAATCAGCTGAGCACCTGAGCACTCACACACTCCTCACCGTCTCAGGCTGCCTGGAACGTTGTCGTCTGAGGGACGTGCTGGGAGGGGTCCCTGGGTTTCCTCCCGTGCCACCCGTTCTTCCGTTCAGCCAGGCTTAACAGTACGTGCTCCCTAAGTGCCTGGCTGCGGTCTGCTGTGTCTGTCTCTGGTTGAGAGCTCTTCTCTGGAGGTGCCATCTAGCTCTCTCAGGCTCGGTCCTGACTTTGCTCTGCAACATCAAACCCATGTTTTCAGCTTCTTTTTCATTCTTTAGCATCTTCCTGAGTGCCTGGTTTCTTATACCATCCCAGCACCTCAAATGAAGTCCAGCCCAAACAGGACTCATCCTGTTTCTCTCCACCTTTCCTGTTTCTCTCGTGTCTGTTTTACCCTCCTCTCTCTCGGCCTTTGCCTCTTCCCCTTACAACCTCGTTGTCAAGGTGGCCAGATCCCACTTGACTCCTGTACGAGCTATCAGCACTTTTGATCTCTTCATCCTCATCACCACTGTTGACTTCAGACACACACACACTCACACGCACACACACACATGCATACACGCGCACACATGCACGCACACGCACACACTCCTTATCTCTTGTCTAATATTACAGTAGCTTCCCAGCAGGTCTTTCTAGTCTATCCTGACCATGGCTCCCTGATGGCACTTGGGGCTGTCCACAGTTTGTGGTCTGGGGTCTGTGGCCTGGGCCTGGGTCCACTCACCTCTCCCTTCCCTGTGGGCTCTGCTCTCCCCAGCTGGACCTGTGGGAGAGTGTGTGCAAGTTCTCTGTGAATTTTGTTTCTTTAAAAGGCATCTGGGGACTTCCTGGTGGATCAGTGATTAAGACCTCGCCTTGCAATGCAAAGGGTGTGGGCTCGATGCCTGGTCAGGGAGCTCAGATCCATATGCCTCGCAGCCAAGAAACCAAAAACAGAAGTAATAAAGGCTTTAAAAAATTAAAAGTCAAAGGTGTCTGTATCAAAGACCTACACTTTTAGCCTAAAACTGTGAAGCTCTTTCTTAGAGATGGCATCTGTAAGTTACTCTTGTGTTAAAAAAAACCTAGCCAGTGTCACAGCTAGAGTATAAAAGTAACTCTGTAATTAATTGCTCACCCCTTTTCCTTTGCTCATGCTGGTTTCTGAACTTGAAAGTAGCCTGCCCCTGATTTTACCTGTCTAAATCCTCTCCATAATCCAGACTTTTCACTGAGCCTCTTTGATTGCTCCATCCAGCTCCAGTAAGGCAAGCATCACTATATTTATAACTATTTAATTGCATAGCTGTCTAAGTACCTCTAGTCTGGGAGTTTCTTATGGGTGGTGACAAGGTCTTTTGTTACAAAAGACAAAAATAACTACCGTAATGCTTGACACATGGTAAATATTCAATGAGAATTTGAATGAATAAATGAATGGAAAAGAAAATACGTTCATGAGTTCATTCTTGCCTAACTTTAAATAGCTTAGGAGTGGTATTTGGGTCTGATTCATCTTATTAATCTACCATGGCTAGTATTGTGTTTTTTGCATGATAGATACTCAGTAGATATTTATTTTTTTATTTCTTATTTCAGTTTTATTGAGGTATAATTGACAAAATAGATTGTAAGACATTTAAAATGGACTCTTTAAAGTACGGAAATAAGTATGCATTGTGAAAGGTCCCCCCACATCTCATTGATTATCACATCCGTCATCTCACATCTTAATCTTCTTTTTTCTTTTGGTGAGAACATTTTAAGTTCTACACTTAGCAGATTTCAATTCTTCCACAACTATTTCTTGAAATAGTGGATAGATGAGCTGCTGCTGCTAAGTCACTTCAGTCGTGTCCAACTCTGTGCGACCCCATAGAGGGCAGCCCACCAGTCTCCCCCATCCCTGGGATTCTCCAGGCAAGAACACTGGAGTGGGTTGCCATTTCCTTCTCCAATGCATGAAAGTGAAAAGTGAAAGTGAAGTCGCTCAGTTGTGTCCGACTCTTAGCGACCCCATGGACTGCAGCCCACCAGGTTCCTCTGTCCATGAGATTTTCCAGGCAAGAGTACTGGAGTGGGGTGCCATTGCCTTCTCCGAATAGGCGAGCAGTTGATTATAATATGCGCCTTCTGAATGCTATGTTACTATATTTTATTTTCAATAATTTAAGTCCTCTTACTACAGCAAAACCAGTCCATCCTAAAGGAGATCAGTCCTGGGTGTTCATTGGAGGAACTGATGTTGAAACTGAAACTCCAATACTTTGGCCACCTGATGCGGAGAGCTGACTCATTTGAAAAGACCCTGATACTGGGAAAGATTGAGGGCAGGAGGAGAAGGGGACGACAGAGGATGAGATGGCTGGATGGCATCACCGAACTCCAGGAGTTGGTGATGGACAGGGAGGCCTGGCGTGCTGCGGTTCATGGGATCCCAAAGAGTCGGACACGACTGAGCAACTGAACTCAACTGAACTACAGCAAACATTTTAAAATGTTTCTCTTTTGATTGTCAGCATTAATTTTTATCAGTGATTACTTCCGACTTTAAACTTCTTCTACATTTTGATTTTGATCTTAAATCGTAATCACCGTGGAGAGGTGTATTCATAATTTCACAAGGAAATCAGAAAGAAAAAGAAGGTTCTCTTTTTAAGAAAAATGTGAAGGAGGTTATCTATATTATTAGCTCCTGCTTCTGGGTGTAGGTGGGGTTCTAGGACTAGCAATTATTTCTACAACAATGGTTGAATAGTTTTTTCCAGAGTCATCATGGTTCCATTCAGAACACATAATTTGGAAGCTTTCAATAGGAAATGGTGTTGGGCAGCATTTATTAAAACATTTGATGGATTCCTTAAACTCCAGTCAAGTTGAACTAAGTTATCCTGCCTCCTGTCAATACCAGAAGGCTAACATTCCTCTTCTCTCTCTCTCTTTTTTTTTTTTTTTTTGCTGAAGGCTGTTTGCCAGTTTTCTTTGACAATAATACTTGATTATAATCAGTGAATTCATGATATTTGCTTTTGGTCCTGTTGATGCAGTCCCAAGTAATCATGAAATTAAAAGAACTGACTGAAACATACTAGTTGCTCTGTGTATTTTTGTGACCTTTACTGCCCAAAGATTCATGGTTGTTATTTGGCGGTTGTTTTGACTCTTTTTAAAGCCATTTGACAAAAATTGCCTTGGTTCAGGAGATTTGGTGGAAAAGATAACCGGTATCTGTGTTTGCTTCTTTGGTGGCACCATTTGAATAACCTGTGAGAGAGGAATAGTCCTAACCCACATCCATCCAGTAAGCTGGTTACGTGATGTACCTAGATTTGTAGAGGTGCCTGTATCTGGCAATGAGCACTTACAAGATGGTGAGCAGAGTCAGGAAAAGAAGGTCAGAGGGGCAAAGAAAAGAAATTTAGGAAATGCTAGAAGCTTATTGGAAATGAGAGAATTTCTGCAGTATGTTTAGAAGAACAGTTCAGAAGAACAATAAAACAGAAACAGCAGGCTCCCTCTGTAGAACATTTGGGGGGCATTGCATGCCCTGTAGAGATACTTGTTTCTTTAGAAATAAGAAAAGTATTCGAGGAGAGGACTTGCTCACTCATTGTCCACTGGACATCCAGTCTCAGGAGCGGGAAACTTGTACTCGTTTAACCCGACATCCAGACTTTCGAGCAGTGAAATACATCCATCTCGGCTTGCTGGAAGTAATTCATTTTGTGTGCGTCTTTGTCTCCTTCAGAAATGCGCACGCCTGAGTATGCTGGAAGCCCGTGAGCGCCGCGACCCCCGGCGACTGCGGCGAGACCCTCCGGAGGAAGCGGGCTGAGCTGCTGACTGTGACTCGAGATCGGCCCTGCCCGGACCTCGGCGCCCGGCGCTCGCCATGGAGACGCTCTCGCAGGACTCGCTGCTGGAGTGCCAGATCTGTTTCAATTACTACAGCCCCCGGCGGAGGCCCAAGCTGCTGGACTGCAGGCACACGTGCTGCTCGGTGTGCCTGCAGCAGATGCGGACGAGCCAGAAGGACGTGCGGTGCCCCTGGTGCCGGGGCACCACCAAGCTGCCCCCGGGCGTCTCGGTGTCGCAGCTGCCGGACGACCCCGAGGTGCTGGGGGTCATTGCCATCCCACACGCCTCCGAGCACACGCCGGTCTTCATCAGACTCCCGAGCAATGGGTGCTACATGCTGCCCCTGCCCGTCTCCAAGGAGCGCGCGCTGCTGCCCGGCGACGCGGGCTGCCGCCTGCTGCCCGGGGGCCAGCCGAAGGCGGTGGCCATGGTGAGCGTCCCCGTGGCCGAGCAGCAGCCGCTGCAGCCCGCGGCCCCGGGCGAGGTGGCGGCCGAGGAGCCAGACCGGAGGGGCGCGGCCAAGAGCTCCACCTGGTCCGGCGTGTGCACCGTCATCCTGGTGGCCTGCGTCCTGGTCTTTCTCCTGGGCATCGTGCTGCACAACATGTCCTGCATTTCTAAGCGCTTCACTGTGATATCCTGCGGCTGAAGGGGCTGCGGGCAAGGCTCCGTGGATGCCCACTCGGGGCTGAGCAGCTGTTGGTGGGGGGATCGCGGTGAGAAGGCGGGGGGCCCGCTGACCCTGGGGGGCCCGGTGCTGGCCCCCGGGCCCTGGGCCGCCATTTGATTACCCGAAGACAGACACGAAGGGCAGACCCGCGGTCCCAGCCCGGAAAGCAGGCGGAGCGCTCTGATCCCTGGTGGCGACAGCTTCGAAGACGGTTGCATGCATCTTCATAATCACCTATTAAATGGACTGTAATTTATCATTTCTCCAAATCATGTTACGAGATAGACCTATTCTACTTAGACGTTAAACTGTTGGAAGTGCATCCCGTGTGATCTTCTCTAAACGTGGTAGATTAAAACAAACATGCTCTGCATACAAGTAGAATTAAACCTGAAAATCCATGTAAAAATTCAACTGCAACATGAAGTGCTGGTTTCTTTCCTTTTTTTGAGAAAATGAGACCCTGTCTCCATTGAGTCGCTATGACTTTTTATCCCGTTTTGAATGGCACCCAAAGTAAAATAAGTTAAGTGGACAGTGGTCTTTTCAGGGAAACATCTGAGCAAGTGTTTCCAGTGTGCTGTGTGTTGTCACGTACCTTCGTTTTTCTTCCCTTGTAATTAGAGCTCGCTATGTGTTCATTAAACCGAAGGCCTGACAGGGGAGCAATAAACTGAGTAATAATGAGAAATGCCTAATCCCACAGGAAACCTACATGCCAATTTTTCTCAAGCCATCTCACAAATAAGAATTTTAAATGTAAATATTGTGTATTTGTGTGTGTGTGCAATTTGATTTACCTCAGGTCTTGAATCTTTGCAGAAGAATCCCAGGAGTAAGACTTTGTAGGCGTGAGCGTGTCCAGAGTCTAAAGCGAGGGCCACCTTGCGGCCACCTGGACCCCCCAGCGAGGCGTCACAGACACGTCACTTCCATACTTGCTCCTCTTCTGGGTGATCAAGTCCTGTATTCTGTAAGGCACAAATGGAGAATACAGAAGGCTCTGTCTTTTCTCCCAGTTTTGATGTATTCTAACAGCCGTGCGTGTTGGTAATTGCTAACAAACCTGGACTGGCATTTTAAGGCAGTCCATGATTATTTCTTGAAAGAGATTGCTCCATGAGAGTTAAACCATTTCACATTCCAGTTTCTTCTGGTTGGGAGAAGTGAGATTTTCTCTTGTATTTCAAGATATGTTTTTATTGAGAAAAATGGCAAGATGAACTAGCAATTCACATTCCCAGTTTAAGTGGACCAGTTCATCATAAATTCTCAAACGTTCTTAAATGTTTAATGGCCTACAGTTGCTCATGAAGAAAGATCTGCTGGTTTTAAATGATACATCCTATGCCTGAATATGTGTGCATTCAGACATAGCTGTGAGCTTTACAGTTCTAGTTTCTTTTATGGAATTCATGAAGCAAGTGGTGCGTGCCAAGCCCCCCTGCCCCCATTCTCAGATATGCCCATGTTCCACTGAATTCCTGAAAACGGGACAGAAAGATAAGCAGTGACTGCCTCCAAAAAGTAAGGCTAGAAATAATCCTTAAGACTGAGATAATTTAATTACCTACATGCTAACTTTTACCTTCAAGCAGCACAAAATATGCACATTAAAGTTATGGCATTAACTGAGATAAAATGACAATATAGTGAATAGAATCCCAAGCTAATATTCATTGACATGAGAATTTGATATAAAAATATGAACTCGGGTTTTTCAAATCTTTCAAACTTGTCATTAGCCCTTTAGGAAATGTATTTGAAATCTCAAACTAGAAATTAGGTTAAAATGCCATTTTATTGTGTAAGCTATTGGGCATTATACAACAAATAATCTAGGATTTGTTTGGTATTAATAATTTAGGTATCATATTAGCTGAATACTATCCTCTATTACGTAACCTAATATACTGTTGGGTTAGTTTCAATTTCTCAAACTCTCCCAGGCTGCTGTGATGCATGTCTGACCTAATTTCTATTCCTCTTGGGAAAAAAACCCACAGAAATGTTACACTAAGGATTCTGCATTTCAAATGGACTTTACCCTTGCAATGTTAAGTCATGCCATATTCAAATTATTTTTGTGAATGATATCTACATATGTTTATGTCCTATATGAAATGACTAGCCCTGGAGTGTAGTGTGATAGAATTCTACATGGTCTGTAGGTTATATATACACACTGACATATGTGATGATACAGTGCCCTGCGTCTCTTAGCACAAACCCGTATAATACAAATGTCCACATACTTTTTACTTGAAAACAATCCCAATTGCAGTTTAGCAGTGCAAAATTAATCGGCTCTATGATAGATTCTTGACATTACAATTTAAAGTACAATAGCAACCAAAATCAGAATTTTTGTGTGAGTCTTACTGATGTAAAGCCATTGTTTAAGCGGATGCTGCCTGCTAGTTATTTATTTGTGTACCTGCTTATCAGCGTGCAATCCTGTGTGCGAGTGTGCTCATGTATGTGACGTCTCGGCCTGCCAGATAGAGTTTTATAGGCTTAGTGTTGTTTAATGTTATTTGGCATCCACTGCTCTGGCCTCTGGCACTTACTCATGACCCTGAGAACACGTCTACCCCATGTGACGCAAGCCCAGTGACACCATCAGCCGGAACTCACAGTTCACATCAGTGAAAAATGTCACAACCGAAAGCACAGGATGTTGGATCTGAAAGCAACCTCTGGTGGCTTGATTTTTCAGATGACTCCCCTCAGGTCCACAGAGCTGCAAGACAGTTTGTTCTGCAGCAAAAGGGGGACCAGGACTTTGCACAGCGGTTTCCTCCTGCTCCTTCCTAGACCTGTCGCCATCTCTATTGGGCTATGATCTCCTTTCAGGGTGGATGAATACCCTTTCCTAACTCAACTATTGTTTAAGGTCTTTGTAGATTTATATATTCGTTTTAGTTAGCATCTACCTCTCTGGGAAATGAAGGGAGGGTTGATTTAGGGATGAGTATAGACAATTAAAGAGAACATGTGATCTGAACTTCTTGAGTTGCAAAACATTGGTTTCCCCCCTGCCTCCAACTTTACCTGTAAAGGACAATAAGTGTTGTGTAAATAGTAAACTATAAGAAGCATGGATTTTTCTTTATTAATGATCTTGACATAACCAAGAGAATGCTGAATATGCTGAGTCAAGTATGCTATCAAAAAGCATTGTTTTTGGAAAATCTTGTACAATGTCCTGGAGCATAGGTTGTGATGGAAAGGCAGTAGGTTCTCAGCTCCAGTCACACTTTATGATCAGAGACCTGTAAGGTGTTTCCGTTAAGAATATAGTGAAGTTTAATCTTGCACATGACTTAAGAGTGGGTCCCTTGATGGTTAAACCTTGTACTGGTGCAGCCCTTGGGATCTTCATCATTGGTGCTGGTCAATAGAATGTTCTGTGATGCTGGAAATGTTGTAGAAGTTATGCTGTCCAATACAGTAGCCACATTGGTTACTGGGCAACTGAAATGAAATAAGTCTGTATGAGGAACTGGATTTTGTATTTTAAGTTCATTAAATTGCTGCCACTCACATGTGGCCAGTGGGTGCCATTATTGGACAACGGAGTTCTGCAGGGCTGTGCAGTGGGATCTGGCATCAAGGTGTTAGTGGAGGAAACAGCGGGTGGAGAAGACAATTTGTGGTTTAGTGACATGCAGTTGGCTTAATTTTTTTTTTCCTTTCTGGGCTTAAAAATAAATGATCTCAAGTATGACAGTAAATGGGGAAGGCAATGGCACCCCACTCCAGTACTCTTGCCTGGAAAATCCCATGAATGGCGGAGCCTGGTAGGCTGCAGTCCATGGGGTCATTAAGAGTGGACACGACTGAGCAACTTCACTTTTACTCTTCACTTTCATGCATTGGAGAAGGAAATGGCAACCCACTCCAGTGTTCTTGGCTGGAGAACCCCAGGGACAGGGGAGCCTGGTGGGCTGCCGTCTATGGGGTCGCACAGAGTCGGACACAACTGAAGCGACTCAGCAGCAGCAGCAGCAGAATGACAGTAAAACTGCACTGACTGCCCTTTGGGGTTATTACTTAGATACTCTGGGCCAAGGAAACGTCAGTGAAGCTTAAAAGAGTGCTCGATAAAGCCCCTTTTCTGGGATCATTAGCTGCATGTGAATCTATTGTCCAAAAATAGTAAGTAGTTAGACAGTAGCTGTAAAATGTTTGACCTGCATGACCTGTACTGTGAAACTGTGTTTAGGGTCTTGTGGCCAAAAAGTAAATGTTACGGAAAAAAGAAAAAAGCCTAATGAAACCCCTCTTCACTTTCAACATCCTACTCAGACTTCATCACTGCATTAGGAAGGCGTGAAATAGAAGAGCAGGCGTGTTTTGCAATGTTCATAGGCAGTGTTTTTGTTTGCCCTTGAAGTCTGCCAGCTCGTCCTTATATTTGAGGGGGGCATAGGTGGGCATCCTTTTTCAGATGCCAGGCTAAAATGTAGGTACTATTTTTAAAGTGAGATTTGACATTGTTTTAGTCTTTTTTTTTTTCGTTAGCACTGAAATCATTGAAGATTTGAATCCTTGNGTTTCCCCCCTGCCTCCAACTTTACCTGTAAAGGACAATAAGTGTTGTGTAAATAGTAAACTATAAGAAGCATGGATTTTTCTTTATTAATGATCTTGACATAACCAAGAGAATGCTGAATATGCTGAGTCAAGTATGCTATCAAAAAGCATTGTTTTTGGAAAATCTTGTACAATGTCCTGGAGCATAGGTTGTGATGGAAAGGCAGTAGGTTCTCAGCTCCAGTCACACTTTATGATCAGAGACCTGTAAGGTGTTTCCGTTAAGAATATAGTGAAGTTTAATCTTGCACATGACTTAAGAGTGGGTCCCTTGATGGTTAAACCTTGTACTGGTGCAGCCCTTGGGATCTTCATCATTGGTGCTGGTCAATAGAATGTTCTGTGATGCTGGAAATGTTGTAGAAGTTATGCTGTCCAATACAGTAGCCACATTGGTTACTGGGCAACTGAAATGAAATAAGTCTGTATGAGGAACTGGATTTTGTATTTTAAGTTCATTAAATTGCTGCCACTCACATGTGGCCAGTGGGTGCCATTATTGGACAACGGAGTTCTGCAGGGCTGTGCAGTGGGATCTGGCATCAAGGTGTTAGTGGAGGAAACAGCGGGTGGAGAAGACAATTTGTGGTTTAGTGACATGCAGTTGGCTTAATTTTTTTTTTCCTTTCTGGGCTTAAAAATAAATGATCTCAAGTATGACAGTAAATGGGGAAGGCAATGGCACCCCACTCCAGTACTCTTGCCTGGAAAATCCCATGAATGGCGGAGCCTGGTAGGCTGCAGTCCATGGGGTCATTAAGAGTGGACACGACTGAGCAACTTCACTTTTACTCTTCACTTTCATGCATTGGAGAAGGAAATGGCAACCCACTCCAGTGTTCTTGGCTGGAGAACCCCAGGGACAGGGGAGCCTGGTGGGCTGCCGTCTATGGGGTCGCACAGAGTCGGACACAACTGAAGCGACTCAGCAGCAGCAGCAGCAGAATGACAGTAAAACTGCACTGACTGCCCTTTGGGGTTATTACTTAGATACTCTGGGCCAAGGAAACGTCAGTGAAGCTTAAAAGAGTGCTCGATAAAGCCCCTTTTCTGGGATCATTAGCTGCATGTGAATCTATTGTCCAAAAATAGTAAGTAGTTAGACAGTAGCTGTAAAATGTTTGACCTGCATGACCTGTACTGTGAAACTGTGTTTAGGGTCTTGTGGCCAAAAAGTAAATGTTACGGAAAAAAGAAAAAAGCCTAATGAAACCCCTCTTCACTTTCAACATCCTACTCAGACTTCATCACTGCATTAGGAAGGCGTGAAATAGAAGAGCAGGCGTGTTTTGCAATGTTCATAGGCAGTGTTTTTGTTTGCCCTTGAAGTCTGCCAGCTCGTCCTTATATTTGAGGGGGGCATAGGTGGGCATCCTTTTTCAGATGCCAGGCTAAAATGTAGGTACTATTTTTAAAGTGAGATTTGACATTGTTTTAGTCTTTTTTTTTTTCGTTAGCACTGAAATCATTGAAGATTTGAATCCTTGCACAACGACACTTTGTCTGACATTAGGAAAACATTGCCCATGGAATGTAAAGACCTGAAGGTTATTAAGGTTACTAAAATTGCTTTTTAAGTGAGTAAAGGGAAGCAGAAAATTCAATTTGAGATATATTTTCATTGATCAGATCTCTTCCTGATAGTATTTATTCCAGTCTAGATTTTGATTTAAAGAGCTCTTGTAGTTTTATTTGAAAACTTGCACTATGTCTACAGTGGTTAGTCTGCTTTTTATCGTCCAAAATAATGTTAATCAAATGCATTTGTTTCAATTTAGCAGATTTTTTTAAATATAGAACTTGTCAATGAGCAGGACTCTTTAGTTTGTCCTTAAAAATGATTACATTTTTTGCCCAATAATAGATTTTCTTTAGACTCATGAGGAAATTAGAGGTCCAAAGATTATTGGTATGGGAGGAGTGAGATGCCAGTGGTTTGAATTTCTATCTTCTCTTAGAAAAGTGATGCTGCCAACTAGTCAGCATTTTGTTTCCACACGAGGCGTGTCATCAGTCAGTTAGTCTGTCATCCTTGACCCAGAAGGAGAAGCTGTCCCTTACCGTTTTCATCATTCTCAGGAAAACGTTACCCACAAAGCAATCCTTACCAGAACGGGAACTGCAGAGAAGAATGAGACAGTCAAGATAATTCAGTAACTGTTTGAAAGTGATAGTCTATTTCAAGAGATGATGACCAGTTGCAGAATTTTGTTAAACATGAAACATTTCTAAAAAAATAAGTGGAAATTCAAGCCATTGACTTTGCTGACACAATTGATTCACTGTATAAAGATATATGTCTATACATCCAGGTATAAATATATGCATATATAAAGGCACATGATTTAGCTGTAACTGAAGCTTAAAAAGTCAAGTAAAATGTTTGTCATGTTTTCCAATGTGGGTTATATAATGTTGAATTTAGGTATTAATTTTTCAACAAACGCTATAGGCCACATCCCTTTTGTCAAACCAGCTGTCTTTGGAGTATCTATATAACTAAGCTCTCGAGACTTCATATATATGAAGAGGTGAGAGCTACCATGTGAAGAACATTAGTGGGTGGGACATTTAATTTCTGTCTTCTGAATGACTTATTATTTGGCTCTACTCAGGTGGTCATGAGTAGAGCACCATTATTCTTGAGCTCTTGCAATATGGCTCCATTTTTCTGCACAAGTTTCCTTGCACAGTTGGGCCAAGGATTTTTTTTTTTTTTCAGGATTCACTGCCTGGGGTATCCCACTATCTATATCTCACTTATGATGTAGTGGTGCTTGAAAACACTCATCTTGTTAGCTGGACTTTATTATTCTAGTCTAAGGTTTTTGATACTATTCATATTATGATCTTTTTTAGAGACAATCAGTAATATTTGGGGCAGAAGTACTGAGGGGTCTCTTGAAGTCTGCAACAGCATGTATTTCTGTTTGTTTTTCTGAGGGATGTTCTCTTATAGCTGGCCTGGTTCTTCTAGAACACTGCTGTAAGCTCATCATGGGGCGCAGGGCTGGTAGCCCCTGTGAGGGTCTTCTGTGATCTCCGTGGGCTGTGTTACTGGATCACTCTAATGAGAGTGTTCCGAAGGGAAGCTCAGTTTTTAATTTTACATTTGCATTTTGAGAATCCAGAAGCAGACATTTGGATATGATGGTAGTGAAGGAGCATGGGCTGCAAAAGGAGGAAATAGATGAGGCAGGTGCCCCTTAAGGGGAACAAGTTGAGGCATCCATGTCACCTCTCTTTAGAGTGGGAGGACACCAGAGCTGGTGTCTCTCACTGCACTGCAGAAAACTCCCAGTTGCATTTATTTTCCTGGCTGAGAGACAAGCGGACTCTTAGGCAGGCCCTGCGTGGTGGCGGTGGGGTTGTGACCTTGAGTCTGTAGCAAAAGAGAGGTAGGCATGCCCAGGAAGTGAGAAGACAGTGGCACAAAGGGAGGAAGCCCTAGTGAGACTATAGCTCCTAAACCAAACAGAAGCTGAAGGTCGGTCGTGGCAGAAACCAGCTGAAGACAGAACACAGAAGAGTGGGAATTAACTTAGCCAAGCACAATGTGTTATTCCAGTATGGCCCACCGAACTCAATTCAGGGTGTGTCAACTGAAGACATGGGAAGATGCTCAGCTGATGGGAGCGTCCGAGGACGCCCTACTGGCTGTCAGGCGGCACACCATAGAGTTTCAGGACCTGCTCTCGGGCTGGTGGTTCAGTCATTACAGACAAACTCCAGTGACGTCCTCTTCCCTGAGGAGTGCAGTGCCCACGCCTGTGGGTGTAACCTGACTTGAGTAGGTTGATACTATTGGGAAGGCTCATTCAAGAACATTTCGGTTTCTCTCCTGGTTGTGGTCATTTATTATATTTTTATTCTACCACTTCTCCATTTCGCTCCATTGGCAGTTGCAGGAGGCTGGTTTCAGCCTGGGACGGTTACCCGCTGCCAGCATAAGCCACACAGCTGCAGCACTGAGGCTGCCCCTGGGACGGCTCCGCTGGTGGGGTTCCTGGCCTTCTTGATAACTAGTACTCCGGTCAAGTGGCTAGATTAATGCTGCTCAGAGGCTGTTAACTCAAGTCCTTGACATGTTTCATTTACAGTTCCGTGGATTATTTATTTAAGAATCTTTTTTAAGGGGCCAAACAGCCCTACAGATAAATGAGCTGCTGGGCTGTGTAGAGAATATTGTCCAAATGTTGCCAAATACTGACTTCATAAGGGGGATATCAAGCTGCTGTTTATAAATCTGAATGTCTTAAAAGCATTCTTGCTTGCTCTCTCTGTTGTAGGTGGTGTCTTAGCAAGTCCTGAGTTTTTCCAATGAACCCAATTTTAATATATGGTATTTTTGTATGCCAATCTGGTGTCTTGTCCTTTGTATATGTGGTAATGTTGATTTTATGACTACTGTTAAAACACATTTGCTATGATTAAAATTCATGAAATGATTTCAAATAGACTCATGTGTTGGTTTTCTTCCCCCCAACCTCATGAAGAGAGAAAAAAAAGCTGGCTGGAATTTTCATCATCAGAGACTCTAAGAATTTTAATAGACTTGGGTCATAAAGCAGCAAGGAGCTCCTGAGCCAAGGATTTTAAGTGGAGGTGACCTTCAAGTGGCTCCTCTGAGAAGCTAAAGAATGCATTTTAATGAGTAAGTCCAAGTGTGTTTTTGTGCAGTGGGGTTTTTGTGACTTCTGGTGGCCCCACCTTCATCCTGTACCATTTAGAAATGATGCTGTTTGGACCATCTTTTTGTACCTTGTGCAGAACAATTTCATGCAGGTCCCTGTGTAGTGAAAAGTACCATGACCTGGTCTCTTGGCTCTGTGTCTGGAAAAGTACCTTTTAACACATTTTCCCAGTGATTAAGACCCTGCACCTTCATTGTCGAAGGTTCAGGTTAAATCTTTGCTTGGGGAAATAGGATCCCACAAGCCACCAAAAAACAAAACAAAACAAATGTTTTCTTCAGCAAGACAGAGGGTGTTTGAAGAGCCTTTTTTTTTTTTTTTTGATAAAAAGGATTCTGTCTTTGAATAACTCAGTATCCTATCAGTGAACTGCAGTTCAGTTGAACAGGTGACCTAATTAAGGGATTATCAATGATCAGGTATGCATGAATGCTAGTGTTGGTATGCCCTGGCTCTCTGGGAAATTTAAAAAGTGATCCTTATTAAGTTTAAACTTGAGAGATTACTGTGCTTCAATGTCCATTTCTTGTACCAAAAAAGCAAGATTTTTACAGAGTCCAGATGCTTGAAAGTATAAAAGTTGAATTAACATATTTTAGAATTTCTGGTGTGGAGCTCCCTGATCTCAAACAGAGGATGTGAGTGTGCGCACACACGCGTGCATGCGTGAGCATGCATGCTGGGGCCAGCGAGAGATTCCTTATAGTTGTTAGAGCCGCTTGCTCTAGCTTGAGCTTTTGTATTAGCTAGAGAAAGAGTTGACTCGAAGAGGGCATTGAAGGCATATGAATGCTCTTAGCTCCTCCAGGAGTTTGGCCAGGACTGGGTCCCATCTGGAGTCTGATCTAAACTTCTCTGCAGACTTGATGGGGTCCAGGGCAAGGCAGAGGGGATCACGGGAGAGCCCTACATGTGCATCATCTGGGGATAGCCCACGCCCGCAACCTCTTCTCATGACACTGTTTGGGCTGCCCGGGTGGCCCGACTATGAGGGCAGGCCTGGAAAGACAGGGTGGGCCTGCGTCAGCTCCGAGACCCTTGCCGTCCTCACCTTCCTGTTGGGACTCGCGGGGACTGAGTGTGAGAAGCCCGAGGCCCCAGGGGCACGGCGGGAGCGGGGCCGGGCCGGTGTCCACCACAGCCAGCCTCGCCTTCAGTCCTCACGTACATCGCCCCTCCAGCTATCAGCCACGTTTCCTGAAATGAGGGCCTGTCCATTTGCCACTGCATTGGTTTCCTCAATACTTTTGTTTCCAGGGATGACCCTTGCAGGAGGAGACCGTGTCCAGCGTCGCGGTGGAGCTCACGGCCACAGTGGTGGGGGTGGGGAAGGGACTGACCGGGAACCAGACCAGCCGCTGCTTTTCTTTCTGTAGGTTTGAAAACTTCGGCACAATTTTACTTGACCCACAAAGTGACGCAGCTGTAATCAGATTTGGCCTCGCTCATTCCCCAGACGTACTGCTCCCTGCACTCTGCATCTCTCTTCACAGTTATACTTGACAAATGATTGTTGGTATTATTATTTTACAATTTTACTTTTTGTTTTATTTCTGCCTGTGCTGGGCTTTGCTGCTGTGGGGGTTCTTCTACGGTTGCACTGGGCAGGGCTCGTCTGCAGGCGCGAGGCGCGGGTCCTCCTGGCGGTGGTCCCCCCGCGGGGCACAGGGGCTCCAGGCCTCTGGGCTGCGGGCGCTGCGGCTCTTGGGCTCTCGGGCTCTCAGACAGAGGCTTGGCAGCTGTGGCGCGTGGGCTCAGTTGCTCCTCAGCGCCGGGGATCCTCCTGGACCCAGAGTCGAGCCCGTGTCCCCTGCATCGGCAGGCGGGTTCTTAACCCTGGAGCCCTGGGGAAGCCTTGTTATTTTATTATTATTCGCTGGAGTAACTGGGGGTACAGATGCACACTGTGCAAGCATGCCTGTGTATGTGTGTGCACACACGCATATGAGCAGTTCATAGACTCTTGGTATAGATTTTTTCTTAAGGTTGAAAAAGTGAAGATGTTTAGAGAAAGAGAAGAGAAAAGCACTCAGGTTTGGCTGCAAAGAAAGGCTAGCGTGGGTAGAGTCGAGAGAAACGAGGAGAGGGAACCGCCCCTGCAACCGCCCTTCCTTCGCTCAGAGCTCCCACTGACAGTCCTGGGGCTGCTGAAAGCAAATGGGATGGGAATCGGCCCCAGTCCTCTTGAACCTCACAGCCTAGTAGCGAAGACAGGTATTAACAAACAATGTTTACGTCCAAAGCAAAGGTATGGGCTGAAGCAGGAAGGTGGGTGGGCTGACCTGGTAGGTTCGGGGTAGGAGATGTAGTCCCGAAAAGGCAGATCTGAAGGATAAATTGGGGTCAGTGAGGACCGTATGTGGAAACACTTTCAGGGAGGGACAATAAGAGACAGAGGAGGTAGGAGGCTTGTCTGGAGACAGAGTTGGCTCTTCTTGTTAGGCCCCCACTGCGGGAGCACTGCCCTGTGCCTGCTGGACTGTGATTGATGGTATTTCAGGATGACTCCCCGGTCCCCGAGAACATCCTCAAAGGAGCCCTGGACAAAAGCGCAGGCGCGCGGTCCATCCCACGGACAGGCATTTTCACCTGTCATCACCGCGTGGACATTTCACCTCCTTGTGCTCACGTGACCCACGGTTGTTTTCTGCTGCCTTCACCACGTGCAGAAGAAGACGTGGGGTCTTGTGTCCCAACACTGTTAATTGTTTCAGAAGCAAATGGATTCAGAGTCAGGTACTCTGCAGCCTACTGTAAGAACTGATAAAAGCATTCCCCAAGTTATATTTTGCTAGATTAGCAGGTGTTATATGAAAAATGTTCTATGATTTGAATAGATGGGGAAAATACTAGGTTAAATGGGTTTTTTTTAAATTGTAGAACTTTTCAGAGACTTAACATATGTATTAGTTCTCTAGAGAAATAGAACCAATAGAATATGTGTGCGTGTGTGTGTGTATTCTGTCTCTCTTGATATAGACCTTTGAACAACACAGGGGTTAGAGGCTGACCCTCCACTCGGTTGAAAATCTGTAACTTTAGAGTCAGCCCTCTGTATCTGCAGTTTCCCCATCTGTGGATTTAACCAACCCTGGATCACCAGATCATATAGTACCCTGCTGCTGCTGTTGCTGCTACTAAGTCGCTTTAGTCATGTCCAACTCTGTGCGACCCCTTAGATGGCAGCCCACCAGGCTCCTCTGTCCACGGGATTCTCCAGGCAAGAATACTGAAGTCGGTTGCCATTTCCTTCTCCAATATAGTCCCCTAGTAAACATGTTTTGAAAAATCTGTGTATAAGTCAAAACCCTTGCTGTTCAAACATGTAAGTGTATGTGTATCTACATGAGGTCTCTCTCTCTCTATTTACACACACACACACACACACACACACACA
>SJYM01011508.1:13680-29742 GCA_006410775.1 Tragelaphus imberbis | reverse complement strand
ACACACACACACACACACACACACACACAGAAACAACGTATTGTGTACACATATATGACTGCTGCAGTCCGTGTGGTCACAAAGAATCGGACACGACTGAGCGACAGAACTGAACTGATACGCTTATCAATTATGCATCCAGACCTACATGTGTATACACAGATCTGTAAGTCTGTATGCCTCATCCAGAGAGAGGTTCACTTTAAGGAACTGCAGAGGCTGTGGCAGGTCCCTAGTGCTCGGAACAGGCTGCAGACTCAGAGAAGAGCTGATGGTGCAGACTGAGTCCAGAGGGGGCCTGCTGGCAGAATCCCCTCTTCCTGAGGGATAGCCAGTCTTTTTTCTCTTAAAATCATCAACCGACTGAATGCCCCTCAACTCCACCCACACTACAGAGAGCAGTCTGGTTTACTGTCATCAATTTACTGATTTAAATGTTAATCTCCTACAAAAAATACTTTCACAGTAACATCAAAACTGATGTTGGATCAAATATCTGGAAACTGCGACCTACCCCAGCTAACTCATAAAATTAACCATCACAAGATGCTCAAGGGCCTTGCAAATCTGTAAGTGGGGGACGCAGTGCACATCACTTAGCCCCAACTTAGCTGAGTAAAAAGCTCATTATTTGCAGAAAACCTATTAACATCTGTTAGAACAGAGTTTGGGGAATTCTGACCTTGAAAATGATTCACAATTTTGATTTACCCCACATCATCAAAATCTGGTTTTAAAAATGCATTAAGTGTTTATTATTATGTAATAAGGCTTTCCAGCTGGCTCAGTGATAAAGAAATCACCTGACAAGCAGGAGACACAAGTTCGATCCCTAGGTTGCAAAAATCCCCTGAAGGAGAAAATGGCAACCCACTCCAGTATTCTTGCGTGAAAAAATTCCGGGGACAGAGGAGTCTGGCAAGCTACAGTCCGTGGGGTTGCAAGAATTGGGTGGACACGACTGAGCACACATTATGTAGTAAAATTAAAACAGTAACTCATGTTTGCTTTTTTAATTTTAAAACAATTACTTTACATACAAATGTAAAATAAGCCAGTACTTGTATTAGATTTACCTTGATAGTATATTGTGAGTAATCTGCATGCTACAATTCCATGTACTGCCCACATTACCAGTGAAATATTCTCACATTAGCAAATCTCAGGGAGGAGTATGTATACATCTGCTGTAATAATAAGGGTATGGATGATTCATACTCGAACCAGTGCTTAGAGACCAGAGAGAATTTGGGAAAATTATAGCCTAAAAATTCATACATATTCATTACTACGTACTGTGGGGTTAAAAACAACCCACAACAAACTAAATCGATAATGATGAGCAAAACGAACAACAATTTGCTATTAAGAAGCAAGAAGAGCAGCAATTAAAAAACATGATCATTCAAGGCAGTGCTGATAATGAGCACCCATCCTTCCCCCAAATTGCAGGAATTCAGCTATTTGCATATGCACGTGTGCAGTAGAAGCCTTGCAACGTTAATAAAACACAGAATTAGTAAAACACTGAATTGGGGCCATGCATAAACTCTCTCAACTCGCAAAAGCACTAATTTCAGTTTAAAAATACTAAACTTATCGAAACATATGTAGGCATTTATTAACGAGTTGCTCTCATTCAGGCATTTAAGGAAAAGTTTTGGGGTTGGAGGAGGCCACCCATGAGGAAGACCTCTTGGCCCCACGGTGGGCAGAGGGCCACATTTTGAGAACAACTGGGTAGAGACTTAGGCAAACAAAGGAATTTACAAACATATACAAAACACTTCAAATGTTTTTTCCATTTCATAGAATATTATTTTAATTAGAAACATACATTTCACAGAATGAAATCAATAGTTGTAATACAGTATGTGATTATCAGAGAAGGAGTACGTTCCAGACCCCCAGTGGAAGCCTGAAACCATGGCTGGTACTGGACCGTGTGTAGAATGGGAACCGTACATAGACTGTGCTTCCTGGCTCATACACATCTGTAGTAACAGTTAATTTATAAATCCGGCACAATAGGAGACTAACAACAGCAACTAATAATAATAGAACAATTCTATTATTATTATACAGGATAACAATAATACAGAACAATTGCAACTACATACTGTAAGAAATGTTATGTGAATGTGGTCTCTCCTCTCTCTCTGCCTCAAAATACCTTGTTTCACAAAGTTAGTGCCTTTTCCAACTTCACTAAACATTTATCAAGCACTGTGGCCATAACTTTTGCAGTTTGAGATACAACAGGAAGACTCACAAATTTTTTTCCTTCTTCACGATTTCATGGATAGATTTATTCTTACTGTAGACCTCAGCGACCTCAGCATACCTTGGCCTGTGAAGTTGAAGGTTTTCACTTTGTCACTTAAAGCACTGTATGGCTTGTCTTTGGCATATCTGAGTTGCCAACGTTGCGACTCTTGGCCTTTGGGGTCACTGTTAAGTAAAATAAGA
Source organism: Tragelaphus imberbis (assembly GCA_006410775.1). Lineage (NCBI taxonomy): Eukaryota > Metazoa > Chordata > Mammalia > Artiodactyla > Bovidae > Tragelaphus > Tragelaphus imberbis. The sequence continues at coordinate 27,273 of SJYM01011508.1, read as the reverse complement.
GTTACCTGATCACAAGCAATTTGATACCGCGAGAGTCGATCGAATAACCGAGAAGCCCCCTAAGCGGCTAGCAGGCGTGGTACACTGGGCAAAGGGATTCAGGCCCTGGTGCCACTGACCCGGGAGATTTCACTGACCCTGACTGGGGTCTGTCCCTGGTGGGCCGGGGAGCTCTCCATGCTCTGCACTCGCCATGCATCCAGCGCCTGGTGGAGCGATCGGTGCTCCACGAGGAGGCGCCGAACGGAGGACGGTGTGTGTCACCTGATCGGTCTCCACGAGGAGGCGCCGAACGGAGGACGGTGTGTGTCACCTGATCGGTCTCCACGAGGAGGCGCCGAACGGAGGACGGTGTGTGTCACCTGATCGGTCTCCACGAGGAGGCGCCGAACGGAGGACGGTGTGTGTCACCTGATCGGTCTCCACGAGGAGGCGCCGAACGGAGGACGGTGTGTGTCACCTGATCGGTCTCCACGAGGAGGCGCCGAACGGAGGACGGTGTGTGTCACCTGATCGGTCTCCACGAGGAGGCGCCGAACGGAGGACGGTGTGTGTCACCTGATCGGTCTCCACGAGGAGGCGCCGAACGGAGGACGGTGTGTGTCACCTGATCGGTCTCCACGAGGAGGCGCCGAACGGAGGACGGTGTGTGTCACCTGATCGGTCTCCACGAGGAGGCGCCGAACGGAGGACGGTGTGTGTCACCTGATCGGTCTCCACGAGGAGGCGCCGAACGGAGGACGGTGTGTGTCACCTGATCGGTCTCCACGAGGAGGCGCCGAACGGAGGACGGTGTGTGTCACCTGATCGGTCTCCACGAGGAGGCGCCGAACGGAGGACGGTGTGTGTCACCTGATCGGTCTCCACGAGGAGGCGCCGAACGGAGGACGGTGTGTGTCACCTGATCGGTCTCCACGAGGAGGCGCCGAACGGAGGACGGTGTGTGTCACCTGATCGGTCTCCACGAGGAGGCGCCGAACGGAGGACGGTGTGTGTCACCTGATCGGTCTCCACGAGGAGGCGCCGAACGGAGGACGGTGTGTGTCACCTGATCGGTCTCCACGAGGAGGCGCCGAACGGAGGACGGTGTGTGTCACCTGATCGGTCTCCACGAGGAGGCGCCGAACGGAGGACGGTGTGTGTCACCTGATCGGTCTCCACGAGGAGGCGCCGAACGGAGGACGGTGTGTGTCACCTGATCGGTCTCCACGAGGAGGCGCCGAACGGAGGACGGTGTGTGTCACCTGATCGGTCTCCACGAGGAGGCGCCGAACGGAGGACGGTGTGTGTCACCTGATCGGTCTCCACGAGGAGGCGCCGAACGGAGGACGGTGTGTGTCACCTGATCGGTCTCCACGAGGAGGCGCCGAACGGAGGACGGTGTGTGTCACCTGATCGGTCTCCACGAGGAGGCGCCGAACGGAGGACGGTGTGTGTCACCTGATCGGTCTCCACGAGGAGGCGCCGAACGGAGGACGGTGTGTGTCACCTGATCGGTCTCCACGAGGAGGCGCCGAACGGAGGACGGTGTGTGTCACCTGATCGGTCTCCACGAGGAGGCGCCGAACGGAGGACGGTGTGTGTCACCTGATCGGTCTCCACGAGGAGGCGCCGAACGGAGGACGGTGTGTGTCACCTGATCGGTCTCCACGAGGAGGCGCCGAACGGAGGACGGTGTGTGTCACCTGATCGGTCTCCACGAGGAGGCGCCGAACGGAGGACGGTGTGTGTCACCTGATCGGTCTCCACGAGGAGGCGCCGAACGGAGGACGGTGTGTGTCACCTGATCGGTCTCCACGAGGAGGCGCCGAACGGAGGACGGTGTGTGTCACCTGATCGGTCTCCACGAGGAGGCGCCGAACGGAGGACGGTGTGTGTCACCTGATCGGTCTCCACGAGGAGGCGCCGAACGGAGGACGGTGTGTGTCACCTGATCGGTCTCCACGAGGAGGCGCCGAACGGAGGACGGTGTGTGTCACCTGATCGGTCTCCACGAGGAGGCGCCGAACGGAGGACGGTGTGTGTCACCTGATCGGTCTCCACGAGGAGGCGCCGAACGGAGGACGGTGTGTGTCACCTGATCGGTCTCCACGAGGAGGCGCCGAACGGAGGACGGTGTGTGTCACCTGATCGGTCTCCACGAGGAGGCGCCGAACGGAGGACGGTGTGTGTCACCTGATCGGTCTCCACGAGGAGGCGCCGAACGGAGGACGGTGTGTGTCACCTGATCGGTCTCCACGAGGAGGCGCCGAACGGAGGACGGTGTGTGTCACCTGATCGGTCTCCACGAGGAGGCGCCGAACGGAGGACGGTGTGTGTCACCTGATCGGTCTCCACGAGGAGGCGCCGAACGGAGGACGGTGTGTGTCACCTGATCGGTCTCCACGAGGAGGCGCCGAACGGAGGACGGTGTGTGTCACCTGATCGGTCTCCACGAGGAGGCGCCGAACGGAGGACGGTGTGTGTCACCTGATCGGTCTCCACGAGGAGGCGCCGAACGGAGGACGGTGTGTGTCACCTGATCGGTCTCCACGAGGAGGCGCCGAACGGAGGACGGTGTGTGTCACCTGATCGGTCTCCACGAGGAGGCGCCGAACGGAGGACGGTGTGTGTCACCTGATCGGTCTCCACGAGGAGGCGCCGAACGGAGGACGGTGTGTGTCACCTGATCGGTCTCCACGAGGAGGCGCCGAACGGAGGACGGTGTGTGTCACCTGATCGGTCTCCACGAGGAGGCGCCGAACGGAGGACGGTGTGTGTCACCTGATCGGTCTCCACGAGGAGGCGCCGAACGGAGGACGGTGTGTGTCACCTGATCGGTCTCCACGAGGAGGCGCCGAACGGAGGACGGTGTGTGTCACCTGATCGGTCTCCACGAGGAGGCGCCGAACGGAGGACGGTGTGTGTCACCTGATCGGTGCTCCACGAGGAGGCGCCGAATGGAGGATGGTGTGTGTCACCTGATCGGTCTCCACGAGGAGGCGCCGAACGGAGGACGGTGTGTGTCACCCGTCTGCTGAGATGACTCAGTAACCCTGGGCCCCGTGCACCCTCACCTTCGGGACACCCGGGGTGGGTGTGGCGCTCTTCTTTGCAGAGCTCATTACTTTCTGCACTTCGAGTCTTGCTGTTGCTCTGGAGAATCGTTTGCTTTCTCCTTCCTGCCCATCAAACCCATTTTAATGAGTTGTTCCTGTTCGGCTGTCTTCCTGCAATAAAGTCATTTCCTCTTCCTCGAAATGTTCCTGCTCAAGGCTGACTGGCTTGGCAGCTTCGCTTGCTGATCAGAATTCACTGATGTCAAGTCTACACCAACCCTCTCACTTTGACCACCTATAGATGTGCATGTTCCTCATAGTCCATTTACCGGAATATATGACCACACTTTATTCTGTTGCATTAAACTGTGGCATGTGATGTGTACTGAAGAGGAGGGGGCTTGGTCTGGGTAAGGATGAGACAAGTAAGTCACCTAGGGTGGACTGTTTAAGGAGATGCTCACTCTCTGAGAGGCCTCCCTTTCCTCACTGTAGTCACAGCTTTGGGAGGAGGAAGAGAGGGTGTGTGTGTGTGAGTCCTGACTGTGACTGGATTGGCAGTAACATCCAAATATGACGTCACTAGTTTTCCTTCTGTTGCCAACGTGGTCTTCCAAACATGGTTTGTGCTCAGTCAAGACTGCATATGCTGAAGTAGAAAATAATCCCAATTACAAGGTCACATTTTATCCTCCCAGCTGAAAGATCTAAAAAAGAAAAATGCAGTTTAGGCCAACTTAAATACATAAACTTTTAAAGGCCTGGATGACAAATATTTACTTTATTTATTTATTTTCTTAGGCCACACCGCACAGCTTACAGGATCATAGTTCCCTGACCGTGGACTGAACCTGGGCTCCCAGCAGTGAAAGCATGGAGTCCTAACCGCTGGACCACCAGAGAATCCCCTAAATGTTTACTTTGAACGTAATTGACCTTAACTGTACATTCGAAGTCTTTGTTGATTTTTCTCTTTTGCCTCTTAAAAGAACAGTTCTCTCGGGTGACCTCTTAAGAGTCTAAAACTGGCAGTTTCCTTATATGATAATGAGGGTGATAACGACGATTTATAGTGCTGTTGTGAGAATTAAAACAGTTAATACAAACAGCGGCCTTAGAACAGTGCCTGGTATACTGTGGGGTCTCAACCAAGCGTGATGATATGCCTGGGTATGTGTGTCTCTAGCTCATGTGTCTAAGCCAAGTAGAAATTCGCAGTCAAAGTATATTAAGAAAGACAATAAGGATGTGAAAATTTGCTCTACTTCCTCCTCTCCGAAGGGTGACTTTCTGAGGCGTAACAACCTTATCTTCTCTTTGGGCACATGCAGTAATTGTCAAGTAACTGTCACTGTCACTTTTTAAAAGACCTGAAATGCAAATCTCAGTGGAAGGCTCTAGAAATATAAGCTGAGTTGAGGCTACGGAAAAAGGCAGTTGGGAGACAAGGCCTCAAAAATAATCATGACTATCTCTCTGTGAAAACATGACCTGCTTTATTTCTTGAACATTTTCATGCCTTTTGAGTGAGATTTTTTTTTTCTGCTCTTCTTGCTTTTTCTGAAACAAAAACCTGCCTGTCGTTTCATGACAGTCTCCACTTTGCTCTCTTCAAGACTGAGTGACTTTAGGTGTGTCTAATGCAGCTGGATTTATTTGAGAAGCTGAAGCACTAATTTGTTTATTCCATTTACTTCGACAGCACACCCATTACCCTGGGATTCTGAGCACATATAAATGATCTGCTCGGGGTTGGCAAAGAAGAGCTGGTGATGGATGGAGAGCGAGCAGACAGTCTAAAAGCATTCGTCAAAAGGGCTCTTCCATCCCAGAAATGCTTGGTTAAGCAGGTTAGTCTTGCAGTTTGCTTGGATCCTGACATTTTGGGTTCGCGCCGCTTGCTTTTTATTTGACATACACCAGGAAGAATCCCTGGGTGAGGAGGGCATTAGAAACAGGCCCTTGCAGGGCCAAGGCGGGGACCCAGAGGTGACACGTGCCCCTGACCACTTGACAAAACCCTGACCGCTGTCTATGTATGTTACGATTCACAAAGGGAGAGGCTCTGGGAGGTGGATGAATCTGTGTGCCTTGGAAGGTCTCTAGTAGGTCAACCTGCTTCAAGGAGGAAAAAAAGAAAGACGCTGGTCTCCACAAAGAGGGGATCAGAAAGGAACAAACCAGAGAGGAACCCAACTTGAAGATCCACCAGAGGTTCCCACTCAGGAGAAAGGCGCTGACATCAGAGCCAGCGAAGAGGAACGAGGATGCCCGCCCTGGTTCTCCTTTCAAGTCCCTCCTCGACTCGGGAGGCAGCTAGCTGTCCTCGTCGCTCACTGGCTGTCGGCCCTGGAGCAGGTCATGCTCTCTCTCCGCACCTCTGTTTTCCTGTCTGTAAAGTGAGGAAGTTGCCCTGCAGCGAAGAGTCTTCCCAGGGTGAAGCCCTGGGAGGCAGCAGGGGAGGACCAGGGTAAGAACGGCCAAGCCAGTCAGCAAGTGCGTGTTTTGTCAGCTGCAAGGAGTTCTGCTAGAGGAAACGAACTCGGGGTTTACTCTCCTGGATGATTCCTAAGGTGCTTTCCAGTCTTGCGCTACTTTTTCTCCAGCCAGGCTTTCCCCATTGATGCAGTTGGGTCTAGGTTCCAGATTTCAGCAGTCTCTCCCACGAAGATTCAGGAAACAAATTGCCAACATAAGGCGATCCAACCAGGCCATCCTACAGGAAATCAACTCTGAATATTCATGGGAAAAACTGATGCTGAAGCTGAAGCTCCAATACTCTAGCTACCTGATGCAAAGAGCTGACTCATTGGGAAAGACCCTGATGCCGGGAAAGACTGAAGGAGGAAGGAGAAGGGGACGACAGAGGATGAGATGGTTTGATGGCATCAGTGACTCAAGGGACATGAGTTTGAACAAACTCTGGAAGATAGTGAAGGACAGGGAAGCCTGGCGTGCTGCCATCCCTGGGGTCACAAAGAGTTGGATACTACTTAGCAGCTGAACAACAACCTTCCTTAAGGCTGTTTGCTCTGCCAGCTTATGGGGGTGGGAGGGGGGTAGGGGGCAGGGGTTCATTGTGTCTCAAGGCCATTTATCAAGGGACTGATTTTAGAAAAGCATCATCAGAACAATGTGGCTTTGAGTGGGGTGCTCAGCCCAAAGAGCTCTCTAAATGGAAAATACCCCTTTCTACAGCAAGAAAACACAGACCTGCTCATGTAAATACAGGGGTGGAATCAGCCAGATTTGATTCTGAATGGAAAATATCTTTTGACATTCACAGTAGGTCTGGGAGCCACAAATAAATAATGAACAGACCAAGAGGGAAAGAGGTGACTTTGCCTTTTTGAAGGGATTCGTGTCGGGGATGCAGGTGAGTGGAGACCCTATAAACACAGCAAGAGTGTAAATGGGCTGAACACCAGCTCACCTCCCAGCGCTGCAGATGGCAGAGGAGACTGAAAGAGAATGAAGCCTAAAGGGGTCACTAAATGCTTTTTGGTTTCCCTTAGTGATCAAGACAGATCTTCATAGCCCAATCAGCCTTTCCATCTAACGTGGAGATTTTATAGATATTTACTCCTGCAGCGGGGAGAGAAGTCACCCCTTGAAAAAAAGTCAAAATGTCAGTTGCTCAGTCATGTGTCCTACTCTTTGTGACCCCCAAGGACTGTAGCCCACCAGGCTCCTCTGTCCATGGGATTCACCAGGCACGAATGCTGGAGCTGGTAGCCATTCCCTCCTCCAGGGGATCTTCCCAACCCAGGGATCAAACCTGGGTCTCCCACACTGCAGGCAGATTCTTTACCATCTGAGCCACCAGGGAAGGCCCCATAAATCCTTATTATTAACTGTGCCAGGGGCGTCTCTGGTGACTCAGTGGCAAAGAATCCACCTTCCAGGGCAGGAGACTCAGAAGATGTGGGTTTGATCCTTGGATCAGGAAGATCCCCTGGAGGAGGGAATGGCAACCCACTCCAGTATTCTTGCCCGGAGAATCCCATGGACAGAGGAGCCTGGCAGGCTACAGTCCTTGGGGGTCACAAAGAGTAGGACACATGACTAAGCAACTGACATTTTGACTTTTTTTCAAGAGGTGACTTCTTTCCCCACTGCAGGACCACGGGGTCGCAAAGGGTCAGACACAACTGAGCTACTAAACAGCTTCAACTGTGTCAGAGCCGTGTGCAAATAACTGGATTCACCGCTTGTTGAAAAAACAAACCAGAAACAGCTCTGCATTCCTTCCCATCTGTGTCTAGATCAATGACTTAGAGAATTCCACAAACTGCTAAAACTTACATTTTTCCTTAAAATTTTCCATTCCCCTGACAAAGAGCCCACTGCCAGGCAGACTTTCACTTCCTGGGGATGCACAAATAGGGAGATTGTTTTGGACTATGATGTCATGGATAGGGAAGCCTGGCACACTGCAGTCCAGGGGGTCACAGAGAGTCAGACACAGCTGAGCAAGTGAACGACAACATGGTGTCCTGGGCTGGGTTGGAAGGCACACCTGGCCCAGAGTAAGAAGCTTTGGGTCTAAGCTGAGCCTTCGCAGCGTGGTGTCTGTGAGGCCCTGGGGGAAGTTAAGTTCACTCTCCTGATCTTCAGTCTCTTCATCTGTCAGATGGGCTAATAACACTTATTTACTACCTCACACAGGTGCCCCGGGGAGCGAACGTGATACTGAAGTTTGTGAAAAGGTCCAGGAAAGCTTAAACACAGGTCATATGTGAATGAAGTACTTTGGTTACTAGTGGGTGCTCATGGAGCACCTGTTGCAGGAAAGACTGTGAAGGCCAGAAGAATAATAAAAGAAGCACTCCATTTGCTTGTATTTCTTCACATCCTTGCCACTAATGCCACAGGTTAGAAGCTTTTCAGGAGATTCCAGTCCACCTTAGCCAAGGCCAACGCCCCTGCCTTCTGCCAGGTCTCTCCTGCTAGCTGCGCATCCTCTCCCTGTAGCTCCTTATCCTCTGAAGCTCCTGCGCTCTTGAGCCTGACTCTCTCCGGAGCCCTGCACCGGCTCCGCTTCGTCGCTGGGACCGGAGTCCCGGTCCGAGCAGCACACGCAGGCCCCGCACCTCTCCACTGGGCGCCCCACACCTCTCCAGTGGGTTCGCAGGCCCCGGAGGTGTTCAGGGCTGCCCCACGCTCCCTCAGCTGGTGCACCCGCCTGCCCTCCCCGCCACTCTGCTCTGCCTGGGGCTCCTGCGTGCGGAGGGCGCGGACGGCAGGAAGGGACGGCGGGCGCCTGTGGGGGTCTGGGGAGAGCGGCTGGCCGCTGCCCTGCGTCCCGCCGGCCTCCTGTTCAGGGTTGGCTCTGGAGGCCGCTGGTGCCCCTGGGGCTTCACGGACAGGGAGTCAGGATTTCTGCCCCCGGCTCCGGGGATGCGGTCTGGCCTTCCCAACCCCCCTCCCCCGCACCGCCTCTGCTCATCTCTCCCTCCCTTGCTTCGTTCCTTCCAGGTTTTCCTTTCAACTTCTTTACTGACGGTTGTCACTGCGATCCATCCTGCCGAGTGATGTGTTCTCGGCTCCCAACCTTCAGTGTGAAGACAGGACGGGACCACCGTCTGCTTCACAGGGGTCTCCTGGGCTCTTTCTCTGCCTCTAGAAGCCCTGGATCGCTCTGTCCCTGCTTCGTGAGAGTCAGTGTTTACTGCTGCTGCTGCTAAGTCACTTCAGTCGTGTCCGACTCTGTGCGACCCCATAGACGGCAGCCCACCAGGCTCCTCTGTCCCTGGGATTCTCCAGGCAAGAACACTAGAATGGGTTGCCATTTCCTTCTCCAGTGCATAAAATTGGAAAATGAAAGTGAAGTCTCTCAGTCATGTCCGACTAACAAGGACTTATTCAAGAAAATTATTTAGATTATTTAAAAATTATTTGGAATATATATATATATGCTACGTCACTTCAGTCATGTCCGACTCTGTCTGACTCATGTCTGACCCCATAGACGGCAGCCCACCAGGCTCCTCCGTCCTTGGGATTCTCCAGGCAAGAACACTGGAGTGGGTTGTCATTTGCTTCTCCAATATATATATATATAAAACGTGTATATTGTATATGACCAGCCCTAGTCAATTTTCAAGAAAATGAAGTTACTAAAAGTCTTCAGAACAAATGGGTGTGCAGCATTTATGTATGCTTGTGTCTAACACCGGATATTACCACACACACAAATTATTACTGTGGTTTTTCAGATGAGGATTCTAACGAACAGGTCAGATAACATTCCCGGAGCCACACAAGTGGTTAATGGTGGTGCATGTGCGCTAAGCTCCTTCAGCCGTGTCTGACTCTGCGACCCCGTGGACTGTAGCCCGCCAGGCTCCTCTGTGCATGGGATTCTCCACGTGGGAATGCTACAGTGGGTTGCATGCCCTCCTCCAGGGGATCTTCCCAACCCAGGGATGGAACCCGAATCGCTCACTGCTCCTGCATTGGGAGGTGGGCTCTTTATCACTAGTGCTACCCCAGTTAATGGTGGTGCCAGGGTTCAGATCAAGATTCTTTAAGAGAATTAAAGCTTTGAATGTTATATCCTTAGTGGTTTTTATGCTAAAGCAATATCCTTTTTTGTATATGAAAGTGAAAGTCACTCAGTCATGTCCAACTCTTTGCGACCCCAAGGACTACATAGTTCATGGCACTCTCCAGACCAGAATGCTGGAGTGGGTAGCTGTGCCCTTCTCCAGGAGATCGTCCCAACACAGGGACTGAAGGCAGGTCTCTCACACTGCAGGCGGATTCTTTACCATCTGAGCCAGGAGGGATATATTTACCACTAAAATAGGGAAAGGGGTGAAGGAAACACGGGGAAAGGAGTAAAATTAAAAGTAGACAGGATGCTTGCTACAACATAGGTGGGCTTGGAAACCATTATGCCAAGTGTTACAGGGCAGACACAGAAACAGGGGTGTGCCTGATTCCACTCGCCTGAGGGATCCAGGGCAGCAAGTTCATAGAGACGGGCGTTGAACAGAGATTCCCAGGGATGGGGAGGGAGGAGTCGGGAGCCACTGTTTCGTGGGTACTGGTTTCTATTTAGGATGATGAGAAAGTGCTTGCACAGCACTGTGAATGTGCTTATGCCCTGGACGGTACACCTCACAATGGTTCCAGTGGTAAATATGGTGGATATTTTACCATAATTGAAAAAGGAAGTAAAATGTAAATGGGGAGGAATGCCATAACAGTTTCATAATCCTGGACAAGAGCTTTCTCCCGAGGCAGCCGGAGAGGCCTCAGGCGTGATTGAGGGCTCTGCCATTTGCTCTCAGCAAACAGAGTTTCATTAATCACAGCCCACCCCCTTCCACAGCTCTGACCAGCCTGGCGGCTGCTTGGGACAATTACTGTTAACAGAGCAAAATTAATGGGGGGATGCATATCTTAAAATCCTTTCAACAGTAAGGAATTATGCAAAGTAAATGCATGACATCTAGGATCAGTTTAACCCGGGTTAAATACAGTCTGCATGGAGTTAAACCAGAGCCACTTGAAACGCAGAGGCGCAGGTGAAGGAGAAGAATGGACTTCCCTGCAGTCGCCAGCCTCAGTGACTGGTCAGAGTGCAGGACAGTCGTCCCGCTCGGCCAGAAGTTTCTGTTGTTGTTGTTTGTTTGTTTGTTTGTTTTTCGGCTGCGTGGGTTTGTTTTATCGAACCCACGGCCCCTGCATTGGAAACACAGCATCTCAACAACTGACCACCAGGGAAGTCCCCAGAAACTGTTCTGTTTGACCAGAAACCCCGTTTATCTTGTCAATAGTTTAAAATCTGGTTATTTCTTCCAAACATCTGGGTTTCTGACTTTTCTTAAATAATCTGAAGGTCCATTAACCTGGTCCCTGCACACCTACACAGCAGATGGGCATGTGGTATTAATATTTCTCTCCTGTACCGGCGTCACTCACCACGTTCTCTGCTCTGCCCTGTGGAATGTGAATTCCTCTCTCACATGCAAATCTTAGCCTTCCTTTCTCTCACCTACAGAAGGCTGCAGGAAGCATGATTTGGAATAAAATGTTTTGTGAGTATCAGTTCATGGTAGGCACTGTGGGAAGTAGAACTCGGTATGATTACTGTATAGTTTGTACTCCCCAGAAATTTTACAGCAGATGAAGGAGATGGAGAAGATACAGACTATAATCAAGGTTAAATGTGTTTTTATAAAACAGGAGTTAATGTTACAGACTGTCAACCACATGCCAGGCTTTGTGCTAAGCACTTTTCATAATTTAATTTATTCAGCATTCACAATCACAGGCTTCCTTGGGTCTCAAAATAGACAAACATGGAGATGTGACTCAGAGAAGGTAAGCAGTTAGCCCAAGCTAACACAGCTAGGAAGCAGCAGAGCTGGGCTCAAACCCAGTTTTCTACCTCCAAGGCTGTGCTCTTAACCATGGTGCCCCGTTGACTTCTCTAAATGTAACAATATCACAACAGAGTTGTAACCAAGAGGTGAGTCTACTACTTAGGAGAAGGAACGTCAGGGAGGATGTGGCATCTGACCTGGGCCAGATGAATTACAGTTGACCTTCGAGAAGTGTGGGGGTTGATCTGTGTATAGTTTATAGTTGGTCTTCCCCATTGGAGGTTCCTCCACAGCCTTGGATTCAACCAGTGGCAGACTGTGTAGTGTTACCAGCAGCAATGACTCTTGAAAAATATCCACATGCAGGGGGACCCATGCACTTCAAACCTGTGTTTTTTAAGGGTCAACTGTACTAGGACTCAAGGAGAGGAGAATGTTCAAGTACAAACAGGAGTCAAAAAGGCATAGGATTTGTTTGGGGAGGGCAAGAAATTTGTGTTTGGATAGAACTGCTGGATAGAAAGAATAGAAATAAACTTGGAAAGAAAATCTGGGGTCGGATCACAGGAGGTCTTAAATGCTAGGTAAAGAAGTTTGAACTTGTTGGGAAAAAACAATAAAACTTTTAAGCAGAGTAGAAAGAGGAAAGTCCATGTCTTAGAATAGACCAGCCAAGTGTGTGAAGACCAGATGAGACTGGGGACCATCTGGTCAGTAAGATGGATCAGGAGCTCTGACGATGGCAGTGTCGGTGGAATGGGAAAGCATGAAGGAGCAGTCATTTTAGGGGTAGAATGGATGATATTTGTAATGAATATGGGAGGGGATGGGAGGGGATTGGGAGGAAAGAATAACAGATAACTCAACCTGGTGAAAAGTCTAGGTAATTCTTTATTTTCTTACAATTTATACTTTGTTTCTTTTTCTAACACTTATCTTTGATCCCCAGACAGGAGTCAAAAAAGGAATTTTACTGCAGACTCTTTTGGTGAAATTCAATGAATGCCAGTGGAACAAAGCTGCTCAAATTATGAGCTGTAAAGCTTCACATCTCTTCTCCCAATGAAAATCTCATTAGTCTGCCATTTGAAAAGTGGTACATTCAAATCTGACTTTGTTTGGTTTGTATGGTTTGAACCCTTTAAAGTGATCATTTTTTTTAGGAGTGTAGCAGGAAGCCTGAAATTTCAATTAGATAAGCCAGAGGTTTACCTGTTGGAGGAGAGAAGGTATTATCTTTCTGTTGCTAGGTGATGGGTCTCTAAAGCAATCGTTCAGTCTTAGAGGATCAGAACTCTTTTAAAATTCCTTTTCTTTTGAAAACAAACATCAATTTCAAACCAACCCCAAAGGCCCTGCTCTTGTTCTGTAAGGAATAAAACAACCTGCCATAAATCCACCAAGCCTTCTGCTCACCTCTTCCTCAAACTAGACAGCCCTGATTTACATGAATGGCCAGCTTTCCTGTAAACACAGGATGTGGACAGGAATAACGATGACCAAGATCAATGCTGGGAGTCATCCTCCCTGCTTTGTATGCCTCACTGCATCACAATTCTCTGATGTATGTACTACTTTTCTCCCTTCTGATGGGTGGTGTGATAATTAATTTGCTCAAACACGAGTCCAGATACTGCTCTGAAGGTATGTTTTAGATGTGTGTGTTCAGTTCCACAGTCATGTCCAACTCTTTGCAACCCCATGGACTGTAGCCCTCCAGACTCCTCTGTCCAGGGTTTTCCAGGCAAGAATACTGAAGTGGTTGCCATGCTCTCCTCCAAGGGATCTTCCCGACTCAGGGATCGAACCCTGGTCTCCAGTGTCTCCTGCACTGGCAAGCGGATTCTTTACCACTGTACCACCTGGGAATCCCTTTTTAGATGTGCTGTTGAGCTATTTCAAATCCTGAAAGATGATGCTGTGAAAGTGCTACACTCAATATGCCAGCAAATTTGGAAAACTCAGCAGTGGCCACAGGACTGGAAAAGGTCAGTTTTCATTCCAATCCCAAAGAAAGGCAATGCCAAAGAATGCTCAAACTACCACACAATTGCACTCATCTCACATGCTAGTAAAGTTATGCTCAAAATTCTCCAAGCCAGGCTTCAACAATACGTGAAGCGTGAACTTCCTGATGTTCAAGCTGGTTTTAGAAAAGGCAGAGGAACCAGAGATCAAATTGCCAACATCCTCTGGATCATGGAAAAAGCAAGAGAGTT
>SJYM01011507.1:18724-31228 GCA_006410775.1 Tragelaphus imberbis | reverse complement strand
TCACTTTCATCAAGAGGCTTTTTAGCCCCTCTTCACTTTCTGCCATAAGAGTGGTGTCATCTGCATATCTGAGGTTATTGATATTTCTCCCGGCAATCTTGATTCCAACTTGTGTTTCTTCCAGTCCAGCATTTCTCATGATGTACTCTGCGTATAAGTTAAATAAACATGGTGACAATATGCAGCCTTGACGTACTCCTTTTCCTATTTGGAACCAGTCTGTTGTTCCATGACCAGTTCTAACTGTTGCTTCCTGACCTGCATACAGATTTCTCAAGAGGCAGATCAGGTGGTCTGGTATTCCCATCTCTTTCAGAATTTTCCACAGTTTATTGTGATCTACACAGTCAAAGGCTTTGGTATAGTCAATAAAGCAGAAATAGATGTTTTTCTGGGACTCTCCTGCTTTTTCCATGATTTGAATAGTTCAACTGAAATTCCATCACCTCCACTAGCTTTGTTTGTAGTGATGCTTGCTAAGGCCCACTTAACTTTGCATTCCAGGATGTCTGGCTCTAGATGAGTGATCACACATTGTGGTTATCTGGGTCATGAAGATCGTTTTGTGTAGTTTTTTATGTATTCTTGCCATCTCTTCTTAATATCTTCTGCTTCTGTTAGGTCCAAACCAATTTTTTCCTTTATTGTGCCCATTTTTGCATGAAATGTTCCTTTGCTATCTCTTATTTTCTTGAAGAGATCCCTAGTCTTTCACATTCTATTGTTTTCCTCTATTTCTTTGCATTGATCACCGAGGAAGGCTTTCTTATCTCTCCTTGCTATCTTTCCATTTCTCCTTTGTCTTTAGCTTCTCTTCTTTCTCAGTTATTTGTAAGGCCTCCTCAGACAATCATTTAGCCTTTTTGCATTTGTTTTTCTTGAGATGCTCTTGATCACTACCTCTTGTACAATGTCATGAACCTCTGCCCATAGTCCTTCAAGCACTTTGTCTATTGGATCTAATCCCTTGAATATATTTGTCACTTCACTGTATAATTGTAAGGGATTTGATTTAGGTTATACCTAAATGGTCTAGTTATTTTCCCTACTTTCTTCAGTTTGATGCAATGAGATGGTGGAGTAGAAGGACATGCACTCATCTTCTCCTGTGAGAGCTCCAAAATGACTTATTAAGCTAAAATGCAATTATTTAAGTCATGCAAGTATTTATTAAGCAATTACTATGTGCTGTCATTAGCATTATAAGAATTGATAAAGCATGAGCCCTGCACTCAAGGATGATGTTTAGAGGGTGAGTGACTTTCCCAGGAGAGTGGACTTACTCTTGCTTCCAGACAGCCATCTTCCTGCTCTGACTGCTAACCTGCCTTGTCTCTTGTGTTCTAGCACAGGACTTTGCAGCATCAACATGGTTTTTCTTTTGTACTTAGTACCTCAAGACAAACATGATACTACAAACAGATCTTAGTGTTTACATGACTGATGGATATATTAAAAAAATTAATGTTGAAAGGATGATTTATTTGATAAATTGGGAAGCTGCACAAAAAATTATTTAGATTTTTCAGCTTTATCAGTGCCCCTAAATTAAATCTCAATAGACTTATGGTTTAAGTATGAAATGTGCAGACATCCTTGCAGATTAATTAAGTGGAAAACGGTGGATGAAAAGCTTTCCATGTAACTTTAATCATGTAAAATATATTATAGCTATATCAAACAATTTAAAATTCCTGTTAAAAAACAGCAGAAGACCCAAATAGCCATTTTCTAAAGAAGATATGCAGATTGCCAGTAGGCACATGAAAAGATGCTGAACATCATTAGTCATCCAGGAAATGCAAATCAAAGCACAATGAAATATATCATACCTCTCAGAATGGCTCTCATCAAAAAGACCACAAACAAAAAATGTTGTTGAGGATGTGGAGAAAAGGGAACTGTCATATACTATTGGTAGGAATTTCAACTGGAGTAGCCATTTTGGAAACCTGTATGAGATTTCTCAAAAAACTAAAATAGAACTATACTATGATCCTGAAATTCTATTCCTGGGTATATATAAAAGAATTTAAATATTAATTTTAAAGGATGCATGCACCCCTATATTTATAGGAGCATTATTTACAATTGTCAAGATATGGAGCAACCTAAACGTCCATTTGCAGATGAATGGATAAAGAATTTGTGGTATATGCCTATGATGGAATACTACTCAGCCATACAAGGGAATTAAACCCTACCATGTGACAATATGGACAGATTTGGAGAGTATTATGCTTAGTGAAATGAATCAGAGATAGAAAAATGCCATATGTTATCACTTCTATGCAGAACCTAAAACAGAAATGAATAAATATAACAAAAAGAAATAAGCTCATAGGTACAGAAAACAAACTTGTGGTTACTGGTGGTGAGAGGGATGGAAGGAGGGGCAGGATAGGAGTAGAGGATTAAGAGGTACAAACTTATGTATAAAATAAATAACACATAAGGATATATTATACAGTGTAGGGAATATAGCTACTGTTTTATATTAACTTTATGAAAAGTATAATTTTAGAAGTATTGAATCACCGTGTTGTGTACCTGAAACTAATGTAATATTGTCAATGAACTATACTTTAGTAAAAAAATAATTTCATTTCATTAAAAAAAAATTAGATACATACAAGCTCTTCAAGAAAATGTACCATAAATGGTCAAAAACCCTGGGTGGTAAAATTATGGGCTATTTAAAAAAATTCAGAAGTAACACAGAACACGGTGGAGTAAAAGGACTTGAGTTTACTTCCTCTTGTGAAAACACAAAAATCACAACTAATTGCTGAACAACCATCAACTGGAACCATGGAACCCATGAAGAAAGATATTTCCATATTCAAAGTCAAAGAAGAAACCACAATAAGATGCTGGGAGGGGTGCATATGTGAGATAATCAAATCTCAAACTTGCCAGGTGGGTGACCCACAAGCTGGAAAATAATTACAGCTCAAAGGTTCTCCCACAGGAGTGAGAGTTCCGAGACCCGCACCAGATTCTCCTTAGCATCGGGGGAGGAGCTGCACTAGAGCATTTTGTCTTTGAAGGCCAGCAGGGATGATTGCAGGAGTTCCACAGGTTTGAAGGAGACAGAAACTCCACCCTTGAATGGCACAAAGAAGGTTTCATGTGCACTAGCACCCAGGGGGTAAAAGCAGTGACTTTCACAGGAGCCTGGACTGCACCTATCTATGTGTCTTGGTGGGTCTACTGGGGGTGAGGGGGGTGAGTGGGAGGCAGAAGTGGCTTAATGTGGGGGCAAAGACACTGGTGGCAGTGGTACTGGGGAGTCCTCATTGGCATGGTCTGTCCCGGAGGTTGTCACCTTGACACTAAGACCTGGCCCCACCCAACAGTGGCTGCAGCGCTGGGACACCTCAGGTCACAGAACCAATAGAATGGAAACACAGCCCCACCCATTAGCAGACAGACTGCCTAAAATCTTCCTGAGCTCACAACTACCTCTGAACACACCCTTTTACGTGGCCCTGTCTGCTAGTGGGCAGGAAACATCCCCTCCCACCAGGAAGCCTGGATAAGTATCGTATACCTGCCTCATCTGCCAGAGGGCTAACACCAGAAGCAAAGAAGCACTATAACCCTGCAACCTGCTGAATGAAAACTGCAAACACAGAAAGTTAGAAAAAATGAGATGGCGGAGGAACATGTTCCAGATGAAGGAACAAGATGAAATCTCAGAACAACCAGGTGAAGTGGGGATAGGCAATCTACCCCACTAAAATTCAGAGGAATTATACTAAAGATGATTCTAGATCTCAGAAAAAGAATAGAGGCACAGAACAAGAAGATACAAAAATGTTTAATAAAGATCTAGAAGACATAAAGAAGTGAGTTGAACAATACAACAACTGAAAAGAAAAATACACTAGAAGGAATCAATAGCAGAAAAAATGAGGCAGAAGAATGAATAAGTGAGCTGGAAGAGAGGATAGTGGAAATCACTGTCACAGAACAGATTAAAGAAAAGAAATGAAAAGACATGAGGACAGTTTGACACCTCTGAGACAACTAGCACCAGCATTAGCGTGATAGGGGTTCCAGAAGGAGAAGAGAGAGAGCAAGGGCCTCAGAAAGTATTTGAAGAGAAAACAGCAGAAAATTTCCCTAATGTGGGAACGAAAACATTTACCCAAGTCCAGAAAGTGCAGAGTCCCATACAGGATAAACCCAAGGAGGAACACACTGAGATACATGGTAATCAAATTAAAGACAAAGAAATGAATCCTAATTGGAGAGGAAAAAGTAAAACTAAAATTGTTTGCAAATGACATGATACTGCTGCTGCTACTGCTACTAGGTCGCTTCAGTCGTATCCGACTCCGTGCGACCCCATAGACGGCATGATACTATATATAGAAAATCCTAAAGATCCTATAGAAAACTACTAGAGCTCATCAATGAATTTGGTACAGTTGTAGGGTACAAATTAGTGCATAGAAATCTGTTAACTTCTATAACACTGAAAGATCAGAAAGAGAAATTAAGGATTAATCACATTTACCATCCTATTGAAAAGAATAAAATACATAGGAATATACCTAACCACTGGAAGAGGGCATGGCAAATCACTCCAGTATTCTTGCCTAGAGAATTCCCATGGACAGCAGAGCCTGGCGGGCTGCAGTCCATGAGGCTGCAAAGAGTCGGATATGACTGGGCGACTAAGCACACAGCATGCTGCTGCTGCTGCTGCTAAGCCGCTTCAGTCGTGTCCGACTCTGTGCGACCCCATAGACGGCAGCCCACCAGGCTCTGCCATCCCTGGGATTTTCCAGGCAAGAACACTGGAGTGGGTTGCCATTTCATTCTCCAACGCATAAAAGTGAAAAGTGAAAGTGAAGTCGCTCAGTCGTGTCCGACTCTTCATGGCCCCATGGACTGCAGCCTACCAGGTTCCTCTGTCTGTGGGATTTTCCAGGCAAGAGTACTGGAGTGTGTTGCCATTACCTTCTCCATAAGCACAGCATAGCACATACCTAACTAAGGCCTCAAAAGACCTGAATTCTAAAAGTATGAGATGCTAATGAAAGAAATCAAAGATGACACAAACAGATGAAAAGATACACCACCATGTTCTTGGACTAGAAGAATCAATATTGTTGAAATGACTATACTACCAAAGACAATCTAAAAGTTTAATGTAATACCTATAAAATTGCCAATGGCATTTTTTTTTGCAGACATAGAGTAAATAAATCTTAAGATATATATGGAAACACAAAAGACCCCAAATAGCCAAAGCAATCCTTAGAAAGAAAAAGGGAGATCAAGGACTTGGGGGTCCCTGACTTCAGACTATAATGCAAAGCTAGAGTAATTAAGACAGTGTGGTACTGGTGAAAAAACAAACCAGAAATATAGATGAATGGAACAGTATGGAAAGCCCTGAAATAAACTCATGCACCTATGATCCATTAATCTCTGACAAAAGGGGCAAGACTATAAAATGGAGAGAATAAAGTCCCCTCAATAAATAATACTGGGAAAACCAGACAGATACATATAAAAAAAAACAAAATTAGGACATTCTGTAACACTATATACAATCATAAACTCAAAATTTACTAAAGACCTAAATGTAAGACCAGAAATTATAAAACTCTGAGAGGAAAACATAGGCAGAACACTCTCTGACATAAATTTCAATAATATCTTTTTGGATTCACCTCTTACAGTAAGGAAAATAAAAGCAAAATAAACAAATAGGAGCTAAATAAACTTAAAAGCTTATTCAGCAAAGGAAACCATTAACAAAATAAAAGGTCAGTAAATGGAATGAAAGAAAATATTTTCAAACAATGTGACTGACAGGGGGTTAATCTCCAAAATATATAAACAACACATGAGCTCAGTATCAGAAAGATCAAACAACCCAATAAAATAATGGACCAAAGATCTAAATAGACACTTCTGCAAAGAATACATACAAATGGCCAAAAAGTACATGTAGAGATGCTTAACATCACTAATTACTAGAGAAATGAAAAATCAGAACTACAATAAGGAATGACCTCACACAGGTCAGAATGGCCCTCATCAAAAATTTTACTAACAATAAATGGTGGAGAGGGTGTGGAGAAAAAGCAACACTCCTACCGTGTTGGTGGGAAAGTAAATTGGTGTAGTCACCATGGAGAACAGTATTGAGATTCCTTAAAAAACTGAAAATAGAGCTACTGTCTGATTCAGCAGTCCCACTTCAGGGAAAATGTCTGGAGAAAACCAAAATTCAAAAAGTTATATGTGCCTCACTGTTCACTGAAGCACTATAGACAGTGGTCAAGATGTGGAAGCAACCTAGATATCCATCAACAGGGGAATGGATAAGGAAGATGTGGTACTATTACTCAGCCCTAAAAATGAATATAATAATGCCATTTGCAGCATGAGATACACCTGGAGATTATCACACTAAGTGAAATCACACAGAGGAAAACAAATATGTGATTAAACTGTATGTGGAATCTAAAAAAAAGGATACATATGAACTTATTTATAAAACAGAAACAGACTCGGAGATTTAGAAAAGTTTACCAAAGGGGAAATGTTGGGGGCGTGTGTGGAAAGGATAAATCAGGAGTTTGGAATTAACATATACACACTACCATATGTAGAATAATCAGTAAGAACCTACTTGTATAGCACAGGGAATTGACTCAGTATCTTATAATAACCTATATAGGAAAAGAATCTGAAAGGCATAAATATATACATATGTATAACTGAATCAATGTTCTGTACACCTGAAACTAACACAGCACTGTAAATCAACTATACCTCAATATAAAATAAAAATTAAAAAATGACATTATGCTTTAATGAAGTACAATGCCACCCTGAGTGTGCTTTACTTTCATAAGGGAAAAACCCTTCTATTTTAAATACTAATGGCTAACACTTATCAAGCATATACTATGTGCCAGGCATTAGTCTAGGAGTTTTTTCTATGTTGACTCCTTTCATGATAGCAATCCTAAGAAGGAGAGATTCCTATTATCTCCTTTTTTTTCAGAAGAGACTCAAGAAGGACACCTCACTCAACACCACATATCATGAAGGACTGGAGCTGGAATTCACACCCAAGGACTGTGGCTCCCGAAACTGTGCTCTTGGCCACTAAGCTAACCAGTAGCTGAGCTGAATGACTGTATTTCCCCTACTTAGGAGACTAATTCCGGGGAAGGCAATGGCACTCCACCCCAGTACTTTTGCTTGGAAAATCCCATGGACGGAGGATGCTGGTAGGCTCCAGTCCATGGGGTCGCTAGGAGTCGGACACGACTGAGCGACTTCACTTTCACTTTTCACTTTCATGCATTGGAGAAGGAAATGGCAACCCACTCCGGTGTTCTTGCCTGGAGAATCCCAGGGATGGGGGAGCCTGGTGGGCTTCCATCTATGGGGTCGCACAGAGTCGGACATGACTGAAGCAACTTAGCAGCAGCAGCAGCAGGAGACTAATTCTGTAACCCAAAATCTATCGTGATCTTAATAATGTATCTGATAGGCAAATGTTATGCCTTGTGCTGGTTGGCAACGATAAACATCTTACAATTTTTATTAAGAAATTACAGAAAAAGTTTAGCTTTTCCTCTTGTCTTACCTCATTCTTAATGGCTTTTTCTTCAATCAGTTTTCTTACATCATGAATGCCCTTAATTTTCACCCACAGAAACATTCCAGCAGTAGGAACTTGCCATTCTGCCCAACCTACAAAGAAAAGAAGAGAAGAAATATTTTCTGAGTCCAGTTTTCATGATGTCAGTTATATCACTTAAATGACAAATGAAAGTAATTGTAAACTAGCATTTCCAATGGAGAAGGCGATGGCACCCCACTCCAGTACGCTTGCCTGGAAAATCCCATGGATGGAGGAGCCTGGTAGGCTGCAGTCCATGGGTTCACACAGAGTCGAACACGACTGAGCGACTTCACTTTCACTTTTCACTTTCATGCATTGGAGAAGGAAATGGCAACCCACTCCAGTGTTCTTGCCTGGAGAATCCCAGGGACAGGGGAGCCTAGTGGGCTGCCGTCTATGGGGTCGCACAGAGTCGGACACGACTGAAGAGACTTAGCACCAGCAGCAGCATTTCCAAAAAAGTTCCTTCAGTGACAGAATTTTAAAAAATATATTTTTATGAGTCCTGAAATTGGATGTTCTGAGTTTTATTTCAAAAAGTGAGGGGAAGTTTTGAAAGGGAGAAAGGGGACTCATGTGTGTGTATAGGATTTCAGTGGGTTTTAGGGCCATGCAGAAACTCCTGTGTCATGCCTATCTCTCTTCCTTAGAGCTGTCCCTAAGACATATATATCTCTTTCAAATTGTAGGAGAAGATTCCTCAACTCCTTCTAGAATCTTACTAGTGTTTCAGTAAATTGTCCAGAAGTGTCATGAATTGATGTTTTTATCAGAATGTAATTAGTTCTAAAAGTAATACTTAAAATTAAGGAATTCTGGGTGTTTTTGCAGGCTTATGTTTCACTGAATATAAGGATAGAGAAACCAAGAAGGAAGAAAATTATTTTGATTTTAATTATTACCATTAAAAAAAAAAGAACTTGCTGTTGATTAAAACCTTTTTTTTCAACTTTACAGCGTGATAAAATAGTACTCTTATAAAAAATAACAATTGTATTTTTATCAGGACTTTATAGGGAAGAAGGTATGATGGAAATAAGGAATTGAAACCTTGTATTAGGGCTTCCCAGGTGGCTGAGTCCTAAAGAGTCCACCAGCAATGCAGGAGACCTGGGTTTGATCCCTGGGTTGGAAAGATCACTGGAGAAGGGAATGGCAACCTGCTCCAGTATTCTTGCCTGGAGAATCCCATGGACAGAGGAGCCTGGTGGGCTACAGTCCATGGGGTCTCACAGAGTCGGACTGAGCCACGTTCACTTCACTGTGATTTACTGTTGTTTTTGCTAAAGGCATTTTTAGTGGTGTAATTAAAGCCATGAAATTCATTTTACTTTCTTCCTTAATAGAAAATTAAATCTAAACCATCCTGAAATCAAATTAGCAATAGAAAAGATTAGATAGTAGATAAATGAAGTTAATGATTAAAAGGCAAATCATCTGTAATGCAACACCTGCCAAAGACTGTAGTATTTTGTTTTTATAGAGTCAGAAAGAATTATGTCATTGATTTCACAATTCCTCTTCTCTTTGGAGCAACATTTGAAAACCTTTTTGGTTCAGAGATTATTTGGCTCTCTGTAGGTTATTGCTGGTTGGTTGTTAGATTACTTGGTATTTTCTTCTTTAAACCACAGATTCTGTGCAGCAATCTGGTATGGTAGAAATGCTGTAATTGTGGCACGGCTATTGCTGGTTGGTTGTTAGATTACTTGGTATTTTCTTCTTTAAACCACAGATTCTGTGCAGCAGTCTGGTATGATAGAAATGCTGTAGTTGTGGCAGGGTTGTTGCTGGTTGGTTGTTAGGTTGACTGGTCTTTTCTGCTTTAAATCACATACTCTGTGCAGCAGTTAGGTGTAGTAGAAATGCTGTAATTGTGGCAGGGTTATTGCTGGTTGGTTGTTAGGTTGATTGGTCTTTTCTGCTTTAAACCACATACTCTGTGCAGCAGTTAGGTGTAGGAGAAATGCTGTAGTTGTGGCAGGGTTATTGCTGTTGCTTCTCACATTATTTGTAGAATACCACTTTTGTTTTCGAAAAGTACTTATTTCTGACTGTGTTGCATCTTCGCTGCTGTGTGTGGGCTTTCTCTGGTTGTGGTAAGCAGGGGCTATTCTAGTTGCGGTGCACAGGCTTCTCACTGTGGTGGCTTCTTATGCTGCAGAGCACGGGCTCCAGAGTGCCAGTCTGATAGTCGTGGTATCTGGGCTTAGTTGCCTGGGGCATATGGGATCTTCCTAGAATAGGGATTGAACAATGTGTCCCTCGGAGAAGGCGATGGCACCCCACTCCAGTACTCTTGCCTGGAAAATCCCATGGACAGAGGAGCCTGGTAGGCTGCAGTCAATGGGGTCGCTAGAGTTGGACACGACTGAGCGACTTCCCTTTCACTTTTCACTTTCATGCATTGGAGAAGGAAATGGCAACCCACTCCAGTGTTCTTGCCTGGAGAATCCCAGGGACGGGGGAGCCTAGTGGGCTGCCATCTATGGGGTCGCACAGAGTCGGACACGACTGAAGCGACTTAGCAGCAGCAACGTGTCCCTTGCATTGCAAGGCATATTCTTAACCATTGCACACCAGGGAAGCCCTGGAGTAACATTTTCTTGACCAGAATAGGCCTGGACCCTGTTTCCTTCCCCAGGGTTATTAACAATGCTCTGTGGTATCCCTCACTCATATAAGGACTGCTGCTCATCCCAGCACAGGATGTGCGTTCCACTCACCACTTAACCACTTGTCTGCTGCTGCCAGCAATGCATCCCTCTGCTTCCGGTAGAAATCAATAACCCTAGAGGAAGAAAACAATGAAAAATATGTGTGTGTTACACTGCAGAAACCAAAAGGCTCTGGAGTCCAGTCTATAAGAATCTATTTTGTATCTTGATGAAAATGTTGAAACTCAGTGAGGGAATAGAGCATATTTGTTTGACCTGTCAGGTAGTAAACTTTGTATCATTGTGATTTTTCCATTATTTTGGAATAATTCAAAACAGAAAACTAATCAAGTGAAGTCCTGGAACCTAAAATACAGTACCTGTCGACGTGAGCCAGAAAGCCCTCTTCTCCCCACTGATGTAGAAGTTGTGATACCAGGAGCTAAAAGGGATGAGACAGTATCAAGGTTCATCCTCTGAAGTGTGCTTTTTGTCAAATGTAACAGCAAATCACTCTTGATTATGAACAAACCACACTAAGAAGATGCAATAAGCTGCACCAAGCTTTATAGGGCCAGTGACTTACAACAATGTTGCTTAATAACAATGACAACAATAATACTGAAAATAACAAATATTTATATGGTCCTTGGTATAACCAAGAAACTGCTGTACCATACATTTCAGCAAAGTTGGTCTTTGCAATACCATTATTAGACAGGCCGTTATTTCTCTCTTCTCATACTGAGACTGAGATCTTAGGTGAAGTTAAATTTCCTGTGATCACTGTTGGTCACAAATCCTGGACTCAAGTCAGAATGTCCAGGCCCAGATCCATTCAATAACTGCCGCCCTGCATGGCCTCTTGAAATAATGTTACTTCACCAAACCTCTTCCATCCTGATGAGTTTTTATGGGGTTCCTAGGCTAGATGCCAGGATACAAGATGAGTAAGATCTCTGACTCTAGGAACTTGGTCTACACCTTGAAACAGCTCAGGTATATTTAAATCTCTTTTGCCTTTTGGAGCAAACATCTGTGGTATTTGATCTTCTAATTCAGCCCAAAGGGAAATAGAGAAGCAGTCAGTGACTTTGCTCCCTGACACCTTCACATTGTCTTATTTGCCCGCATCCATATTATGATCTGATTTTAAACATTCCTGTTTCCTAAACTGTCCTTACCTGAGTAAAAGTGCTGGTGTGCATTGTTGAAACTTGTATGTGTAAAACAATTCTCTCAATCAAGGGCTTTGGACCAGTTATAAACCCTACTCTCAACCTGCACAAAGACAGAAAAGGCATATTATGAATCCTGCTACATCAGTTAACATCATATTACTGATTCATAGGGAAGGAGGTTGTAACCTGGGAACAAAGAAATCTAGACAGTTAACACCTTATAGGGACACTACTTCTTGTTTAAAATACACATTTAAATTTAATTGTACACTTAAAATAGAATGCTTATCTGACCATGTATTTCTAAATGTGTTTTTTCATACATGCAACCAAAAACCTGACCAGTCCCCCTACATCTATAACTTAATTTGACCACTGAGGATGGATTGGGAGAAAATCTGTTAGTAATAGTAATAATCAAACAGATGTATTAAGGTGAGTGTATACAAGCATCTTAAGCGAGAACTGTCTGCACTAAAGATGCTGAGGGGCAGCCCTGTCACCTTTATCTGCAGCCTGAAGGCAGAGCCAGGGCCTTACCCCGAGGACAGGACTTTGGAAAAAGAGTCAGCTCGGATGACGCGCCCATCCACGTCCATGGAGAGAAATGTCGGTGCCCAGGGCTTGAAATAGAAGATACATACAATATTTATATCTGTTAGAGTCTGTACCCCTACTTTGTGCAGAGTGGGGAAACTTCACCCAGGACCTCCTTGTCCCAAGGCTTGAGATCCAGGATGAACAGTTTTCCAGGAAGGATTCCAGGAAAACTAGTTTGGAAAAGACCACAAGGAAGAGGGTCATCAGCACGCAGGGCTGTTTAGAAAGGGAATGCTGACCCTTAGAACAACTAGAAACCCTGAAAAAGTATAAATGAAGATGAGCCATGTAGTCAGCGTGCAATGCTGAACCTTCCACGTTTATTTCAAAGTAAATGGCCACAGGGAAGGGGGCCATGGTCGTGTTTAGGGTGGGTGGCAGGCAGACATGATAGGCAAAT
>SJYM01011497.1:0-13927 GCA_006410775.1 Tragelaphus imberbis | reverse complement strand
TCCTTTAAAAATAGCACTTGAAAAGGTCTGTCCCAACCTCCCATTTCCTCCCTTTTGTGCTTTATTGTATATCTATTTATTGTATTTCTTTTTCCGAGAAGAGTCCTCAAATTCCCTGCAACCCAAGCACAAAAGATGTTTCTCCAAATAAGATAAACAGAAAACCAATAGGCACATGATAAACTGCTCAAGATTACCAATTATTAGAGAAATGCAAATCAAAACTACAAACTACAATGACCTCATACCAGTCAGAATGGTTATTATTAAAATGTGTACAAATAACAAATGTTAGAGAGAATGTGGAGAAAAGAGAGCCCTCTTACACTGTTGGTGGGAATGTAAATTGCGACAGTCACTATGGAAAGCAATATAGAGTTTCCTCATAAAACAAAAAATGGAACCAGCATATGATACAGCAATCCCAGTCCTGGGCATATACACAGAGAAAATTGTAATTAAAAAGCTATATGCACTCCTATGTTCATAGTAGCAATATTTACAATAGTTAAGACATGTTGTTCATCACTCAGTCATGTTCTATTCTGGAACCCCATTGACTGCAGCATGCCAGGCTTCTCTGTCCACAGTCTCCCAGAGTTTTCTCAAACTCATATCCATTGAATCAGTGATGACATTCTACCATCTCATCCTCTGTTATCCCCTTCTCCTCTTTCCTTCAGTCTTTCCCAGCATTAGAGTATTTTCCAATGAGTCAGATCTTCACATCAGGTGGCCAAAGTATTAGAGATTCAGCATCATTACTTCCAATGAATATTCAGGATTGATTTCCTTTAGAATTGACTGGTTTCATCTTCTTGCAGTCCAAGGAACTCTCAAGAGTCTTCTCCAGCACCACAGTTTGAAAACATCAATTCTTTGGCACTCAGCCTTCTTTATGGTCGAACTATCACGTCCATACATGACTACTGAAAAAACTATAGCTTTGACTATACAGATCTTTGTTGGCAAAGTGATGTCAAGACGTGAAAATAACCTAAATGTCTATCAACAGGTGAATGGGTAAAGAATTGCTGTATATGTATACAATGGAATATTCCTCAGCCATACAATAGAATGAAATAATGCCACTCTGCAGCAACATGGATGGACTTAGAGATAATCCTGCTAAGGAAAGTAAGTTAGAGAAAGACAAATACCACATGACATCACTTGAATGTGGAATCTAAAATATGACACACCTGAGCATAGCTAAGAAACAAAGACTCATTGATATAGAGAACAGACTTGTGATTGCCAAGAGGGAGGAGGGGTGGNGCCATACAATAGAATGAAATAATGCCACTCTGCAGCAACATGGATGGACTTAGAGATAATCCTGCTAAGGAAAGTAAGTTAGAGAAAGACAAATACCACATGACATCACTTGAATGTGGAATCTAAAATATGACACACCTGAGCATAGCTAAGAAACAAAGACTCATTGATATAGAGAACAGACTTGTGATTGCCAAGAGGGAGGAGGGGTGGGAAGGATTGGAAGTTTGGGGTTAGCTGAGACAAGCTATTTTATATAGGATGGATAAACAGCAAGGTCCTACTATATAACACAGTGAATTCTATTCAAATTTCCAGGACAAACCATAATGGAGAAGAATGTATACATGTATATATATATGTATGTATGAGTCACCTTTCTGCATAGCAGAAATTAAGACATCATACTTCAATAAATTTTTTAAAATTTAAAAAAAACATGAAAGATAAATTATATGATAGAGGGCATAACTCAAAAGTGTTCCTTCAAATGCATAACTTCAGAGTTCAGAGGGAATTAGTTGGCCAAACTTTATGTTTTCTTTAAAAAACCATTTTTGCTTAAGAAAAGTAAAATTTACATTCTCTTCAAAATCATATCTGTTTAGCACTAAAATATTTTAATGACTTTACATTAATGGATATTCCAGGAAGTGCCCACTTTCATTGCATGGCAGTGGACAGTTCCAGGAGCTCTGCTGCCCATCCATCTTTAGAGATGTGTTACTTTACATTTGAGAATTTGGGTTAAACTCAAATCTAGATACATAATCTATGCCATGCATAAACCTAGTAGTCTTCATCCAACTTCAGGTACCAATCACTGAAAAATGACTCAGTAGTTAAAACTGTCAGTAACTGTCATTGTCAATTTCCACATTACTGATAAATTCCTTCTAAAACATTGGCTTACTCCTTGAAACAAGTGGCTTTCAAAAAAAAATTCTAAATGATACTTGCTTTGGCACAATATATTTAAAGTGCATCTTTATAAAGCCACATGTTTACATCTTTTATTAATCAAATATATGAAATATTATGTAGAAATAGAATTCACATCAGATCAGATCAGTCGCTCAGTCATGTCCGACTCTTTGCAACCCCATGAACCGCAGCACGCCAGGCTTCCCTGTCCATCACCAACTCCCGAGGTCACTCAGGCTCACATCCATCGAGTCAGTGATGCCATCCAGCCATCTCATCCTCTGTCATCCCCTTCTCCTCCTGCCCCCAACCCCTCCCAGCATCAGAGTCTTCTCCAATGAGTCAACTCTTCGCATGAGGTGGCCAAAATACTGGAGTTTCAGCTTTAGCATCATTCCTTCCAAAGAAATCCCAGGGCTGATCTCCTTCAGAATGGACGGGTTGGATCTCCTTGCAGTCCAAGGGACTCTCAAGAGTCTTCTCCAACACCACAGTTCAAAAGCATCAATTCTTCGGCACTCAGCCTTCTTCACAGTCCAGCTCTCACATCCATACATGACCACAGGAAAGACCATAGCCTTGACTAGGCGAACCTTTGTTGGCAAAGTGATGTCTCTGCTTTTGAATATGCTATCTAGGTTGGTCATAACTTTCCTTCCAAGGAGTAAGCGTCTTTTAATTTCATGGCTGCAGTCACCATCTGCAGTGATTTTGGAGCCCAGAAAAATAAAGTCTGACACTGTTTCCACTGTTTCTCCATCTATTTCCCATGTAGTGATGGGACCAGATGCCATGATCTTCGTTTTCTGAATGTTGAGCTTTAAGCCAACCTTTTCACTCTCCACTTTCACTTTCATCAAGAGGCTTTTTAGTTCCTCTTCACTTTCTGCCATAAGGGTGGTATCATCTGCATATCTGAGGTTATTGATATTTCTCCCGGCAATCTTGATTCCAGCTTGTGTTTCTTCCAGTCCAGCATTTCTCATGATGTACTCTGCATATAAGTTAAATAAACATGGTGACAATATACAGCCTTGACGTACTCCTTTTCCTATTTGGAACCAGTCTGTTGTTCCATGACCAGTTCTAACTGTTGCTTCCTGACCTGCATACAGATTTCTCAAGAGGCAGATCAGGTGGTCTGGTATTCCCATCTCTTTCAGAATTTTCCACAGTTTATTGTGATCTACACAGTCAAAGGCTTTGGCATAGTCAATAAAGCAGAAATAGATGTTTTTCTGGAACTCTCTTGCTTTTTCCATGATCCAGCGGATGTTGGCAATTTGATCTCTGGTTGCTCTGCCTTTTCTAAATCCAGCTTGAACATCAGGAAGTTCACGGTTCACATAGGTTAATTAATTTTTATGCTCTCAGTTACTGTATATATTAAGTATCTCTGACTCATAATAAAATGCAAGAAAATAACTAAGAGCAGGAATGTCACTGGGATTTGAATGATCCTTTCTATGTCAGGTAAGGATATTTTCTAAATCATTGGGAAAACATATCTAACATAAATATATATATGGAAAAATATGGGGTAGAGGCGGGGAGTGGGAAAAACAATTATGTATATATAGGAGTCACTTCCTCCTGAGTTTAAAGATGAGTGAACTCACACAAGGGTAAGATAGTGACTTACTCATCAAACTCTGCAATCAGTACCTTATTAATTTCCGAGGTGCTCTGTCTCACAGCAACTCTGCACCTCCCACGTGGTTGGGTGGGATTGTCTCCTCTTGCAGACTTAAAGCATCTCCTGAGTGCTCTGCAGACAGCTGTGCTCTGTGACACAGCCATCTCTTCCTTCTCTAAATCACATGTAATTTTAAATGCCAAACTCATTGTTTTTCTTTATCCCCTAGCTTATTTTCTATTCCTTATTTTGGCTTTTTCTTTTAATTCACATATTTCATTGACAAATATTAAAGGTATTTATTTGCCCTCACATGATCAACATCCCACACTTCCTACTGTCAGATAATTCAGGCCTCTTTACTTCTGATTCCAGACGTGTTTATCTTTATTTTAATGAACACAATTCTTGATTACCAGGGAACAAGACATAAGTACTCAGGGCATGTCGCCTTTAAATAGATAGTCTTTAATATTTGTTTAACACATAGAGGAGAGGTAGACCACAGGATGGGCAGTAGGAGAGAACCCAGTAATCCCAGAAGCAGTTAACATCCACCCATGGTATCTGACATTCCAACTCTGGCTGCAAATTGGGGTTCTCCTAAATTCTTTCAATGAGGGCCATTATAATTTGAATGTCATATAAAACATGCCTAAAAGCTTCCTCAGTCTGTCAATGACTTCTAGTTTAGGGAAGTAGAGTGTCTTTTGCAGAGTACTTCTAATTTCATTGAGTGATTCTTGTGAAATCCTGGTGCTTTGTTTTTTACCATAGTGATGAAAAACAGCTGCAAAGAGATGCTAGGAGAGGGATCTGCAAGGCAGTAATAGCCATGCTGTTAATGGTTATTGTGTACTTACTATGCAGACACTCTTAGGCACTTTTTTCCCTATACCAACTTGCTTAATCCTTCTAACAAATCTGTGTATTTCTGTTATTCTTCCTATTTCACAGGAAAGGAGAAATTAGGTACAGAACATTACATCAACTTGCCCATCATTATTCAGACCAACTACATGCCCATGGGTCCACAGTATAAACAAGTTAGTGTAATTTAATTTTTACAATTTTTTTTTTTTACTATTTGTTGTTAGATGACCCTCCCCAAAGAAACACAGGATCACATGATAATAGTTTAAACACCACTATTTGATTCTTTTTAAGATAGTTGCCCAGGTATGTATACTTATTTATTTCCTTATTTGGTTGTGTCATGTCTTAGTTGTGCCATGCAGGATCTTTGTTGTCTCTGAGTCATGTGGGATCTTATTTCATCACCCAAGGATTGAACCCATGCCCCCAGCATAGCAAGGCAGATTCTTAATCGCTGCTGCTGTTACTAAGTCACTTCAGTCGTGTCTGACACTGTGTGACCCCGTAGACGGCAGCCCACCAGGCTCCCCTGTCCATGGGATTCTCCAGGCAAGAATACTGGAGTGAGCTGCCATTTCCTTCTCCATCTTAGCCTGCCAGGCTCCTCTGTCCATGGAATTTTCCAGGCAAGAAGACTGGAGTGGGTAGTCATTCTCTTCTCCAGGACCATCGGGGAAGTCTCTTTTTGAATCTTTTTTATCCCTATATATATCTCAGAGTCCTACAGTCCTTCAGTCAAATATAGCTGCTGTTTACCTTCGTGATTTATCAAAATTTCTCATCAATTCGTTTTTTAAAGGCATCACTCCCTTCAAAGCTGTTCTCTTTAAAACTGGCGAGATTCACTTTGTCAAAATAATTACAGAAGCTGAAGTTAGAAAGTGTGGCTTTCTTTTTTATGCAACTGTCTTTATGCTCTGGGATCATTTTCAAAGTACCAATTTCATTTGTACCTATAAACTTTAAAAGATACTTAGTTCACCCAAACTTTCTAGCTGACACAACATGGAATTCACAGGCCCTGAACTGCAGTCATGGAAGATAACAGGCTCACTTCTATGGGCCTTGTCCCATGACTAATTTTCAGATGCTCTTCTGCAAACCACTTGTCACCTAATTGGAAAAAAAAGGAAATTCTCCATTTCTTCAGACTAGGTAAGGTGCAAGCTTACAGCAAAGTAGATTGTCTCCTGATTAGAAAGAATCCAAATATGTTAGGTTAGAGAACAGGTATGAACAGGAGACAATGGCTGAATATAAACCATTTAATCCCGCTAGGATAGCTAACATCACATTTTTGTATAGCATAGTGGTTTTGAGAGTTAGGGATTTATAGCCAGTAAAGCTTCAATAAAAGATGTGAGGATTAACATAGAATTGTCAACATTTTATTTCCTAGCAAGAATATTTAAACACATAACCTATACACATACCCACAAGAACCACAACCACCATACAACACAAACAAAAATATTACCAGTAAAAATGCAGCCTGATATATGTTTCACTACAATGTTCTAATTTTTCTCACTTTCCCATGAATATAAGAAAATATAGAATATGAGTGGTCAAAAGATCATTATTTTGTACATCATAAAGGTAGAAATGAAGTTCTANTTCAGAATTTTCCACAGTTTATTGTGATCTACACAGTCAAAGGCTTTGGCATAGTCAATAAAGCAGAAATAGATGTTTTTCTGGAACTCTCTTGCTTTTTCCATGATCCAGCGGATGTTGGCAATTTGATCTCTGGTTGCTCTGCCTTTTCTAAATCCAGCTTGAACATCAGGAAGTTCACGGTTCACATAGGTTAATTAATTTTTATGCTCTCAGTTACTGTATATATTAAGTATCTCTGACTCATAATAAAATGCAAGAAAATAACTAAGAGCAGGAATGTCACTGGGATTTGAATGATCCTTTCTATGTCAGGTAAGGATATTTTCTAAATCATTGGGAAAACATATCTAACATAAATATATATATGGAAAAATATGGGGTAGAGGCGGGGAGTGGGAAAAACAATTATGTATATATAGGAGTCACTTCCTCCTGAGTTTAAAGATGAGTGAACTCACACAAGGGTAAGATAGTGACTTACTCATCAAACTCTGCAATCAGTTACTTATTAATTTCCGAGGTGCTCTGTCTCACAGCAACTCTGCACCTCCCACGTGGTTGGGTGGGATTGTCTCCTCTTGCAGACTTAAAGCATCTCCTGAGTGCTCTGCAGACAGCTGTGCTCTGTGACACAGCCATCTCTTCCTTCTCTAAATCACATGTAATTTTAAATGCCAAACTCATTGTTTTTCTTTATCCCCTAGCTTATTTTCTATTCCTTATTTTGGCTTTTTCTTTTAATTCACATATTTCATTGACAAATATTAAAGGTATTTATTTGCCCTCACATGATCAACATCCCACACTTCCTACTGTCAGATAATTCAGGCCTCTTTACTTCTGATTCCAGACGTGTTTATCTTTATTTTAATGAACACAATTCTTGATTACCAGGGAACAAGACATAAGTACTCAGGGCATGTCGCCTTTAAATAGATAGTCTTTAATATTTGTTTAACACATAGAGGAGAGGTAGACCACAGGATGGGCAGTAGGAGAGAACCCAGTAATCCCAGAAGCAGTTAACATCCACCCATGGTATCTGACATTCCAACTCTGGCTGCAAATTGGGGTTCTCCTAAATTCTTTCAATGAGGGCCATTATAATTTGAATGTCATATAAAACATGCCTAAAAGCTTCCTCAGTCTGTCAATGACTTCTAGTTTAGGGAAGTAGAGTGTCTTTTGCAGAGTACTTCTAATTTCATTGAGTGATTCTTGTGAAATCCTGGTGCTTTGTTTTTTACCATAGTGATGAAAAACAGCTGCAAAGAGATGCTAGGAGAGGGATCTGCAAGGCAGTAATAGCCATGCTGTTAATGGTTATTGTGTACTTACTATGCAGACACTCTTAGGCACTTTTTTCCCTATACCAACTTGCTTAATCCTTCTAACAAATCTGTGTATTTCTGTTATTCTTCCTATTTCACAGGAAAGGAGAAATTAGGTACAGAACATTACATCAACTTGCCCATCATTATTCAGACCAACTACATGCCCATGGGTCCACAGTATAAACAAGTTAGTGTAATTTAATTTTTACAATTTTTTTTTTTTACTATTTGTTGTTAGATGACCCTCCCCAAAGAAACACAGGATCACATGATAATAGTTTAAACACCACTATTTGATTCTTTTTAAGATAGTTGCCCAGGTATGTATACTTATTTATTTCCTTATTTGGTTGTGTCATGTCTTAGTTGTGCCATGCAGGATCTTTGTTGTCTCTGAGTCATGTGGGATCTTATTTCATCACCCAAGGATTGAACCCATGCCCCCAGCATAGCAAGGCAGATTCTTAATCGCTGCTGCTGTTACTAAGTCACTTCAGTCGTGTCTGACACTGTGTGACCCCGTAGACGGCAGCCCACCAGGCTCCCCTGTCCATGGGATTCTCCAGGCAAGAATACTGGAGTGAGCTGCCATTTCCTTCTCCATCTTAGCCTGCCAGGCTCCTCTGTCCATGGAATTTTCCAGGCAAGAAGACTGGAGTGGGTAGTCATTCTCTTCTCCAGGACCATCGGGGAAGTCTCTTTTTGAATCTTTTTTATCCCTATATATATCTCAGAGTCCTACAGTCCTTCAGTCAAATATAGCTGCTGTTTACCTTCGTGATTTATCAAAATTTCTCATCAATTCGTTTTTTAAAGGCATCACTCCCTTCAAAGCTGTTCTCTTTAAAACTGGCGAGATTCACTTTGTCAAAATAATTACAGAAGCTGAAGTTAGAAAGTGTGGCTTTCTTTTTTATGCAACTGTCTTTATGCTCTGGGATCATTTTCAAAGTACCAATTTCATTTGTACCTATAAACTTTAAAAGATACTTAGTTCACCCAAACTTTCTAGCTGACACAACATGGAATTCACAGGCCCTGAACTGCAGTCATGGAAGATAACAGGCTCACTTCTATGGGCCTTGTCCCATGACTAATTTTCAGATGCTCTTCTGCAAACCACTTGTCACCTAATTGGAAAAAAAAGGAAATTCTCCATTTCTTCAGACTAGGTAAGGTGCAAGCTTACAGCAAAGTAGATTGTCTCCTGATTAGAAAGAATCCAAATATGTTAGGTTAGAGAACAGGTATGAACAGGAGACAATGGCTGAATATAAACCATTTAATCCCGCTAGGATAGCTAACATCACATTTTTGTATAGCATAGTGGTTTTGAGAGTTAGGGATTTATAGCCAGTAAAGCTTCAATAAAAGATGTGAGGATTAACATAGAATTGTCAACATTTTATTTCCTAGCAAGAATATTTAAACACATAACCTATACACATACCCACAAGAACCACAACCACCATACAACACAAACAAAAATATTACCAGTAAAAATGCAGCCTGATATATGTTTCACTACAATGTTCTAATTTTTCTCACTTTCCCATGAATATAAGAAAATATAGAATATGAGTGGTCAAAAGATCATTATTTTGTACATCATAAAGGTAGAAATGAAGTTCTAAATTCTGCTGAGAAGAGCAAATTGATAACTGGATAATATATTTTGAACACATACACCCAGATATCTGGGCATCTAATTGTTCAGTAAATATTTGTTAAATTTCAATTATTACATCTCAGTCTAGAAATGACAACTGTATAAGCAGGGAGAAGCAAGATGTACACACATATGCATGCATGAGGTTGATATATATTCTTTGTCTGCAAAGTTTATTGTGCAACTAAAACATCAATCCAATGTAAGGTAAAAAACACTACAGTGGATTTACACAGCTCACATTTCATTTTTAATTAGAATACTGTGGCTGCAATGCAATATGGGAGACGATAGCAAAAAAAAAAAAGTTGAGACATAGAATATTGTACACCTTAGTAATACAGACCTAAGAAAAGTACTAGGGTCCTGATACTAGGGAATCCTAGTACAAAGAATCTTCTAGTGTTTTCTGGGAGCCAAAGAGACTCAGTGTCTCAATTATGTCATCTAATGGCAAGAAATTACAAGAAGCCCCTTTCTAAAGCAATGACTCAGAACATTAGGTGGCTTAAGAAGTATAATATAAGGTTAGAGAGAGAAAGAGATTGATTGATTGATTGAGATATTGATTAGGATTCACCTTTAGTATATGTGCTTGTGTCTGTGGAAAAAATATTGGATTGTGTATCCACAGATAAGAATTTCTGTACCAAATATTTTGTGTGTACTTCAACCTGCCTTAGTTTTCCTTTCTGTAAAGTAAAACTTAATCTATCTCTTAAGGACATTTAAAAAAAAAAAAAAAAGAAGAAGAGTATGGCCAGACACACACATGTGCATAAATTTGTGCTCAGAACAGGTGTGGCAAATGTATTTCAAGTTTGTGAACATCCATATTCTGAATAGGGATTGTTCTTAGAAGCAGCAAATTGAGACAGCAGTTAAGGAGCTAAACAGGCTATCAAATAGTTCAAAATCTATTCCGAGTATTATAAAAACAATGTATCATTACAGAATGCACTGGCAGAGGTCAATGATACCACTTTCATGTGCAAAAGCCATACACAATGCTTTCTAAATAATCCCGGCTTCACCCTTCCATTTGTTATAATAGCTGTAGTCCCTAGGTAACTATTTTTTGTTGTTGTTGCTTTTTAATGAGGTGATGAAACCTGATTATTTTCTTTTCAGGTTTATTTTTCAGTTTCCTTTGAACCACCAGGCATAATATCTAATAGAGGGAGAACTAACTTTGTTGCTAGGGGAAACCTAAAGAAACAACTTCTATTGTGTGTGAAACAGGCTCTCTCCTCAAAAGGGCAGCCAATAATGATGTCCAGTATAGATATCTCTAAAAGATATACAGTGACTCATCAATGGATTTATTACTCCTGATTCTCAACATTAGAACATCTTCAACCCACAGAATACCTAATTGTGCCCCAGAAGTACCCTGTATCTCTGTCCTCCCAACCTTTTATTGATAATTAGATTAATGATTAGCAAAATCTATTTTGTGCCAGGCATCTGTCAAGCACTTTGCAATATTAACTCACTTGGTCCACTTGGTAACTTTGGTAAGTAGGGACTATTATTATCTGTATTATAGAAGATAATAGTAAAATGTGCTTAGTCGCTCAGTGGTATCTGATCCTCTGTGGCCCATGGACTGTTACCTGTCAGGCTCCTCTTGCCATGGCATTTTCCAGACAAGAATACTGGAGTGGGTTACCATTTCCTACTCCAGGGGATTTTCCAGACCCAGCGATCAAACCCACATGTCTTGTGTCTCCTGTACTGGTCATTCAGTCGCTCAGCTCTGTCAGACTCCTTGCAACCCCAGGGACTGCAGCATTCAAGGCTTCCCTGTCCTTCACCATCTCCTGGAGTTTACTCAAGCTCATGTCCATTGAGTTGATGATGCCATCCAAGCATCTCATCCTCTGTCATCCTCTTCTTCATCTGCCTTCAATCTTTCCATCATCAGGGTCTTTTCTAATGAGTTGACTCTTTGCATCAGGTGGCCAAAGTATTGGAGCTTCAGCTTCAGCATCAGTCTTTCCAGGCAAACCACTTAAGCATCCTTGCCTTGAGAGCCTGCACTAGTAGGCTAATTTTTTTTATCACTAGCACCACCTTTGCCTAAGTTTGTACAACTCGAGCTGGGATCTCAATTCAGGTGATCTACATGAAACCCTAAAGCAATCCCTCTGACAGACTGATGCCTCAAGACTTGAGGTGGGGATCTGTGTAGGATGAGTAATAAATTGATCTGATTATTTTTTAAAGTTGTCTGATGAGTTATGTTTCTATTGTTTTGCATCTTTCCTTAAAATTATGTTGTTTAAGCTTATTATTTTTGATACGACTACATGATGTCAAATACAGTAGGGACTGAGTTTATGGCAGAAAGTCAAAAGATACAGACCTCATTTCAGGCTCTGCTGTCCATGGAATTCTCCAGACAAGAATACTGGAGTGGATAGCCATTCCCTTCTCCAGGGGATCTTCCTGACCAGGGACTGCACCCAGCTTTCCCACATTGCAGGCTGATTCTTTACCATCTGAGCCACCAGGGAAGCCCTTTCCTGGTCATACACCTCACTGTTTCTTG
Organism: Tragelaphus imberbis; assembly: GCA_006410775.1. NCBI lineage: Eukaryota > Metazoa > Chordata > Mammalia > Artiodactyla > Bovidae > Tragelaphus > Tragelaphus imberbis. The sequence continues at coordinate 2,036 of SJYM01011497.1, read as the reverse complement.
GGCAACCCTTAGATTATGCAGTACCAACCCCTAGTGTTAGATCTGTGCACTGATGAAGGTCATTAAATAATTCCTTGAGGCTCAAGGCAAATGTCAGGGGACTTACCTTGGTCTTCTGACCTAGAGGAGGCCCATGTGTGCAATCCTTTAACTGCAACTGAGTCAATGCAATCCTAGCATAGTTATAGTTGAGTTGACTATTATAACATATTTCTGAAGGCCTACATATGTGCCGGCCCATTAAGATCCCCCACTGCTATGTCTTCTGCTTCCCTGAGCTGGGCTCATCTGCTGGTATCAGAGGCACCGAGTAAGCTTGCTATGTGTTTATTGCAAGCCAACTGTGATCAGAAGCCCCTAACATAAGCTAAAAAGATAGCTTAGTGGAACCAACATCTGGCAGATAATACTTAAATTCCCTGAATTCTGCTTTTACATCCTAGTAGGGCAAAATCAATCATCTCTTTACTGGGAAAAATACAATAAACTGTGACTTTCACAGTGTGGGTTTGTTGGTTTCAAACTTTTAAAACTAAATCATATTTGTTTTTCACAAAAACAACTGACAACTTTTGAAGTGATTTGTCACGTCTTCGGACAAACTAGGTACATGATGAAAAACTGTCAATATCTTTTTAGGACTGCTGGATCAAACACAAATTTTAAGTTCAGAAACAGTATCCTTTTTTAGAATTATGTACAAAATTTTATTTTACTTTTTACAATCTGTTTTAAATAAATATATGCATAAATATAAGGAATACCTTAAAAAAAAGCATGTGTTGTGGCCATTGAAAGATTTATTTTATTGTTTTAAATTTTTTACATGTATTTTTATGTATTTGTATAAATGTTTTCATTTTTAAAAGAAAGCATTTTTGAAAAGTATGTGTTTCTAGGGACATATATATCAATAAGCTCAAGTCAAATGTTGGAAACCTAGATTATTATTCTGATGCTGCTCTTCTGTCCCTCATCTACCTGCAAGTCCATTTTTCTTAAATTCTCACAGAACATAAGAGATCAGGAAGAACATTATATATCATATAATTAGCCTGGATAAAATATTACAAGGGGACACAGAATTCCATTGGCTTCCCAAGACAAATGACTCTTAAACCAGGGACAGCATATATCAGAGATACTCAAGAGAAATGGGGCTCAAATAAAATAATGAAGAAATATTAAAGCTTTTAAGGAATTGGGGTGGGGACAGTTCACATGTAAATGTTTCTGAGGCTATGGGACTGTAGAATACCATGTGGAAAATAGATTGGGGCAGACAAATGCACAGGAAGCCACATTGCCTTTCTTACCTCTCTGTCCCCTGTGCTCTCAACATCTCTGCCATTAGGTCTCAAAAGTTCATCACTTTCCCTGCTGCTGCTGCTGCTGCTGCTAAGTCACTTCAGTCTTGTCCAACTCTGTGCGACCCCAGAGACAGCAGCCCACCAGGCTCCCCTGTCCCTGGGATTCTCCAGGCAAGAACACTGGAGTGGGTTGCCATTGCCTTCTCCAATGCATGAAAGTGAAAAGTGAAAGGGAAGTCGCTCAGTCGTGTCCAACTCTTAGCGACCCCATGGACTACAGCCTACCAGGTTCCTCCATCCATGGGATTTTCCAGGCAAGAGTACTGGAGTGGGGTGCCATTGCCTTCTCCCTACATAACAGCAACTCTTAGAGAGGAGAATAGTGAGCTCTGTCATGNCGCTCAGTCGTGTCCAACTCTTAGCGACCCCATGGACTACAGCCTACCAGGTTCCTCCATCCATGGGATTTTCCAGGCAAGAGTACTGGAGTGGGGTGCCATTGCCTTCTCCCTACATAACAGCAACTCTTAGAGAGGAGAATAGTGAGCTCTGTCATGTTACAGTCTGTCCATTCTAGTGGAAAAATGGTATCTTAATAAACTTTTCAAAGTTGTTTATTTTTATTATGAAGTGAAGTGAGGTGAAGCCGCTCAGTCGTGTCCGACTCTTTGTGACCCCATAGACTGTAGCCCACCAGGCTCCTCCATCCATGGGATTCTCCAGGCA
>SJYM01011495.1:0-11191 GCA_006410775.1 Tragelaphus imberbis | reverse complement strand
AAAATGAATTATGGTAGATATCAAATTGCTGTGGTATTATATTGTCCTGGAAACAGTTAAGAAGTCATATTAGTATTTTATTTTTAAAATTTCTTATTTCTTATTCACCAGAGATTTTATCCTTTGCAATAATTTAAGTTGAAGTAGAAATGGTTTAGATGTTAAACACATGTGAAGAGACATATAGTGGTTTTTGTTTTTTGTCAAATGATAGTGTTACTATGCATTTTGAAACATGCAAAAATGAATCATTTAAAAATACAAACAGTTTAAAGAATTACTTTAAAAGGTAACAAAGCGGGAAATTGAAGTTTTCTATATCCAACAGCACATAAGGAGAATGAAAAAACAGGGGTCCAGAAATGGCTCCATTTGGTCTGGTTTAGGCTCTTTGCACACTTCCTCCCACTGCATTCCTTCTAGTCAAGGATCCAGGTCTAACAGGTCCTCAGCTCCCAGTTTAATATTCCACGTTACCACTACTCTCCTCCTCCGATGTGTGGCACTCATTTCTTTCATACTTAATGACAATCATGTTGACTTGGCCCCAGGACCACCTCATGGAACTATCCCTGGGGTCATTGTCCCCTGGCCCATGCTCCCTGCCTCACTCTTGCCTCAAATCCCAGAAACCCTTAGACAATAGAAACCCCAAGTTTAGGCCTAGGCCCGAAGCACTTGTCCATCTATCATCATCTGAACGATTGCTATTAATTTGTGTATTTGCAGTTTTCAAATTTTGCATTTGCTTCCCTCTTTATACTTCCTCTTGTCCTCTTTACCACAACATTCTGTGATAGATGAAGGTAGAACATAGATGGATGGATGGATAGATAGGTAAGTAGGTAGAAAGAAGAATTGGGGCTCAGAGGATGTAAATGGTTTGCCTGTGATGACACAGGAAGAAATGGTGGAGTTAGTATTTGGAAGCAAGTCACCTGTTTTCAGAATCTTCGCATTATGCACAGCATCACGGGCAAGTCCAATGTCAAGGAAAACCAATTGGAATCTTTTGAGTCTGAGGTGGCCCACTCAGAAACCTTACTGATCATATAACCCTGGAGAGTATGGTGGGTGTTAGCACGTGGTCCTTGTCTGATGGCTACCGTCTGGGGCCTTCACATTTCATCCAGGTTCTCTGTCCGACATTTGGAAGGGACTTACAGTGAGGCGAAATGAAAACCTAAGTGTACTTCCACATACCATTGGACAAGAGTACTTAACTTAGAACAGGACATGATGGTGTGGAACTTAGAGAGCTGAGTATAAACAAACATTCACATAAAAATGGGCAAGTTTCACCGCAAGTGTTGTTTTAGTTTGGATAGTTGTACCGGAAATAAAACTTGGTCGGATGTCAAAACTCCAGTCATCTAACTTTAGTTTTATTTTTAATTAAAGACACTAATTTTTAGACACCAAGAGAAATAATAAAACTGTTTCAACTTACCTCAAAGTGCCCAAATTTATAGTTATTTCTGGCTAAGTTGTCTCCACCTATGCTTTTGTGTCATTTTTGGGAAAACTTTTGAGGATTCCTTTTTTTTTTTAAGTGCATTCAGACATACTCTTAAAAAATAATTACTCCGACTTTGGAGCTTTATATTTTATTCTTCAATGTGAGGTATTTCATTTAAGACAGCCCTTAAGAACCTTGTAAAGTTAGTTTGAATTTAGGGTCACAAAAGTTCAGACACAACTTAGGGATTAAACAACAATTGAACAACAGAGTGATTGATTCCTTAGGACTTGAAGGAGTCAATCTGTAAGTCAGATACACAGTGAATAATTTTAGTTCACTTAGCACACACAGGATATAATTTACTAAAATTTACTATAATTTACTAAAGAAAGGACTGTGGCATTATAAACAGCTGAAGGTTGCTCTCCAAGAGTACCTGGAATTTCAAGTGAGCACATGGCCAGGAGTTCAGCAAGCTTGATTTATTCTACCTGTCCTCGTGGATTGGCTCCAGCTGTTTCCTTCTGCTGCTGCTGCTATTAAGTCACTTCAGTCGTGTCCGACTCTGTGCGACCCCATAGATGGCAGCCCACCAGGCTCCCCCATCCCTGCGATTCTCCAGGCAAGAATACTGGAGTGGATTGTCATTTCCCTCTCCAATGCATGGAAGTGAAAAATGAAAGTGAAGCTCAGTCGTGTCCGACTCCTAGCGACCCCACGGACTGCAGCCTACCAGGCTCCTCCATCCATGGAATTTTCCAGGCAAGAGTACTGGGATGGGATGCCATTGCTTTCTACGGTTTCCTTCTGAGCATAAGTCAACCTGCTGATTAGTCAGGCTCACTATCAGTGACCAATGTGCATAGACTGAACAGCAGGAAAGGGTGAAAGAGACCAGTGTAAATGACCTCCCCTGGCATTTGGGGCAGGGAAATCTATTTCTGTGAAACTTTGCTGTAAAGGAGAAACAGCATCCAGACCCCTGGTGTCTACATATCAATAATGCTTCTGCTACTATTATGATGAATAAATTCACCTCTCCCAGAGTTTCAAATACCGAGGATCATTTTATTTTCAGTTGCCAGTGCTGCATCTAGAGGACTCAGGGCTCCAGGGAGGTGGAGGGATTTGCCTCAGATCATAATGCAAGTTACTAATGGTAAGTCAGAATTGTTTCTGATATCTCTTGACTCTACACACCCGCCTACTACTATCCATCTGTGAATTTGGAATCAATTTACAGATTAATTTACTACTCATGGCTAGTGTTTGAGAAGTGTTGTAATATCCTGTGCAAAAGATACTTGTTGCTAAGCTTTGTCCAACTCTCTCGGACCACATGGACTGTAGACCACCAGGTTCCTTTGCCCATGCGAATTTCCATGCAAGAATACTGCAATAGTGGTTTGCCATTACCTCCTCTAGGGCATCATCCCAAGCTCTCTTTCATCTCCTGCATCGGCAGGCAGATTCTTTACCACTCTGCCACCTGAAAAGGCTTCAAAGATGCTAATGGTATTTAATTAGTATGATTTGATATCTGTTTATAGTGTAAGGCAGTAGCAAGAGGAATACAAGGTATAGAAGAAACATTTAAGTTGGAATCCATTCTGAAAATACTTGAAAAAAAAATCAGTGATGGATAGAACACAACAGTGCCCAGACTGACAGCTTTGGGAGGAATGGGATATTCCAGTCTGGAGTAACTGGAATATTCTCCATACACCCCTGTGCCAAGCACCAAGCCTGGCTCAAAGCTGACAGCCAGCCAGCGTGTGTTCATCCAGACTAAAGCACGTGCATGTCTGCATTTGAGCTGCTCTTTTAGCTCATCAAAATGAGTACCTTAGAGTTTTCCATTTGTGATTCCTCCAGGGGTTCCTATCAGACTCCGCTGGATTATTGGGAGGAAACTGGACCCTAAAAGTAGCCCAGGTGAGTGGGAACTCAGAAGGCATGAGTTCTTGCCTTGAAGTTCAGAAACTTGAAGCATCCATGCAAGATGTGGCCAGGACGAGCTGCCAGTGCTGCTAAGCTGGTGTGTAGAAGAGGCCCCCTGGCCAGCTCATCAATCCCCCTGCCCAGGAGCCTTAGCATCCAGAGCAAGGTGCTGGTTCCCAGGTGCTCCATGCTAGAGCTGAGGCGTTTCATCCATATTATTGTTTCTAACCTGCTGATGCAGGCTGCGTTTAAGTACAAGGAAAGGAGCAACCTGGGTTCACATGAAAACCACCTGAGCACCCCAGACTGCTGCTTGCTGCCTGCCTTCCAAGAAGAGATACAGCATCTCTGCTGCTGAACCTCAGCAAGTCCTCTACATATGTTTGTGATAGGAGCTTCCTCTTCCAGAACACAGATACTGTTGGCTGTTTGTTTTCCTGACACAATCAACTTTTGTTATTTCCCAAAAGAGCACCTACACAGCCCTAGGCTTCTGTTTCTATGGATTGTTGAAACACGACTCTCCTTTTCAGCTCTCCTTGGAAAACTGTTAGGGACCTCCTAGAAAGGAAAGCTATTGCTTGGTGTTCTAAGTGGATTCAGGGGAGGAGTATGGTGGTGTGGGTGCAGATGATACATGCACCAGTTTCATTAAGTGAGACAAGGCAGATTGTCCACAATATCAAACGATACACCTCTGGAAATCCTAGCTGGCCAGGCAGTGATTCACAGCTTAAGAAATGGCTTCATAACTTACTCAGAGTGTGGCAAGTCCTTCAGGATTCTGAGCCATTTTTTCAAGCTACTCAGTGACATGGGAAAGAAAGGGGAATGTTCTAATGTGAAAGAAATGTAAGAGACCTACGTCACATAATAATAACCTTACATAGTGTCTCAAAGAAGCGTACAGTAAGAAAGAGAGTTTTAGATATTTGAGGAACTTTTGGATATATGAGAACAAAGAGGAATTTGTGTGTATCTGCTAGGTTATCTCGGAGAAGGCAATGGCACCCCACTCCAGTACTCTTGCCTGGAAAATCCCATGGGTGGAGGAGCCTGGTAGGCTTCAGTCCATGGGGTCGCTAAGAGTCAGACATGACTGAGTGACTTCACTTTCACTTTTCACTTTCATGCATTGGAGAAGGAAATGGCAACCCACTCCAGTGTTCTTGCCTGGAGAATCCCAGGGACGGGGGAGCCTGGTGGGCTGCTGTCTATGGGGTCACACAGAGTCGGACACGACTGAAATGACTTAGCAGCAGCAGATAGCTTATCTGATTTTTTGGTATATAATTGTTCATAGAAGTCTCTAACAATCCTTTGTTCTTGTGTCTTATGATTTGTAATGTCTTCTCCTTCATTTAGAATTTTATTTCAGTCCTTTCTTTTTCTTGATGAGTCTAGCTAAATATTTGTTTATACTTTTTAAAAAGAGCTTATTAGTTTTGTTGATTTTATGTTATTTTTTTAGTTTCAATTTTATTTATTTCCATTCTGTTCTTTTCCTTACATTAATTTTAGGCTTGGTATGTTCTTATTTTTCTGATTCCTTATTAGGTTGCTTATCTGAGAACATTCTTTTTTCTTAATGTACACCTTTATTGTTAGAAACTTTCCTCTGAGAACTTCTTTTGCTCCATCCATTAAGTTTTGGTGGTATTCGTTTTCTCTCTCTCTCTCTCTCTCTTTTTTGGTGCCTAATATCTATTATTTAACTACTGCACTATAAAACCCATCATAGTTTCATGCCAAAAGGTGCAAGTTTCTTCATCTGACTTTCAGGAAGCTAGTAGGAAATTAATGCAAGACATGCTGGAGCAAAACAGGAGCAAAAAGCACTGAAGCTTGCAGAGGCCACTTCCACTTAGTAAAGTCTCCACATGTAAGATTTCCACCCATAAATAAAGAGAGCAATGGTGTGCTCTACTTGGGCATCCTGAAATAATCCCAGAGCTGCATGTTACGGAGATTTTCTTCAGTCTCTTCTGTTTATAACTCAAATGTACAGAATGAAACATTCTTCAGGCAGTATCAAAGCATCTTTCCTCATGTCACAAAAATTTCTAGAGTTTTGAGACTTAAAATTGGATCCCGAGTGAGGGCAGTGGGGATGGAGCCCACAGCAAGAGCCTGGGAGAGAGGCTTACAAGCCTCCACTCTCATCCTTAATCACACACCCTACACCTTGTTTAGAACAGGTTGCTCTAAATCAGTAGGGCATTCCATGCATGGTTAGATAACACAATGACCCATTCACTGTCTGTTGAGTGCTGACAGTGTGGCCACCACTTTTCAGGGTGCAATGATGTAGCAGGGACTGAGACACCATGCTTCCTGTCATTGTGGCATTTATAGTCAAGCAACGTCTGAAGTAACCTCATTTATAAAGAGGCAGAAACATGTTTTTGTAGATTTGATTGTCAGAAAAATAGATAGTACTCTTTACATTTTACTGTCCTTGTATTTTCTGTATTTGTATTTTTGAATCAATTTGTCCTCCTAGGACTCCAACTCAGATGAGTTATGTGGTAGTCTAAGAAACCAGCAGAAGTCAACAAGTTGCCTCCAATACCCCCACCTGATGGGTGAAGTAGTATAATCCACTAAATCCCTCAAGTTTTGGTACTGCTCTGCCATCTGGGAGTGCTCTAGGAACTGAACTAGAAAAAACAGTTGACAAATAAATTAGAAATCCCAGTGAGGTTGTTCGGATGTCTGGGTTACATATGTTCCCAATTCTGTTCTGAAATATTCCATTGACTATCGATGCTGAGACACCATGTCTTATGTTGACTTGGCCTTTGTAAAGCAGGGGAAAGTGAAAGTGAAGTCACTCAGTCATGTCCAACTCTTTGCGGCCCCATGGACTGTAGCCTACCAGGTTCCTCTGTCCATGGGATTTTCCAGGCAATAGTACTGAAATGGATTGCCATTTCCTTCTCCAGGGGATTTTCCCAACACAGGGATTGAACCCAGGTCTCCCGCATTGTAGACAGATGCTTTACCATCTGAGCCACCAGGGAAGTCCCCTTGTAAAGCAGGGGGGTCCTGGTCAAAAATGTAAGCATTCCAACGCAGAATCATGGTATCTCCCTAAGAGGAATATTAACTTTGGTTTCCATCACCTCATTGAGAAGATAGAATAGAAGGTTTAAATGCTGGCTCCAGTATTTACTAGCAGTATGGCCCTGAGAACTTAAGCAAGTTAATATAAACTCTCTAAAATATTGCTGTAGTTCATTATCAATAAATGAGGCTAATAACGTTCACCTTGTAGTGCTGCAATGGTTAAATGATAAAGTCCGTGATAGAGGGTTCACATACACTGTAGGCTTCCCTTGTGGCTTAGCTGGTAAATAATCAGCCTGCAATGTAGGAGACCTGAGTTCAATCCCTGGATTGGGAAGATCCCCTGGAGAAGGGAAAGGCCACTCCTTCAGTATTCTGCCTTACTTTAAACTTTTACCCCAGGAATCCCCTCACACTCTGATTCTGGACTTGGCCATGTGTTGAGCCTTGACCAGTGGAGCATTAGCAAGAGTGATGAGAGTGAAAGCCTGGTAAATCCTTGCACATTGGGCTCTGTTTTCTTGGAATCCATCTGCCATGCTGTGAAGAAGCATAAGCAGCCATGTGGAGAAGCCCACTTGGAGGAGAATGGAGGCCTTAAGCCAACTCCCAACTGGGATCCCCACCTGCAGCCAGTACTGATTTCTATCCATCTGTATGAGTCTATTTTCGATCTTCTAGACATCCAACTCAAAACCAGAAACATTTCTGAAGCCTAGTAACCTTGAAGCCTAGTAACCTTGAAGCCTAGTAACCTTGTGGTAAACCCCCAGAGCTATAGGAAGGTATAAGAAATAGTGAGAAGCCGATAAATTTGGGGTGATGTATTCTGGAGCAGTAGATAGCTAAAACAGAGTCATGTGGAGTCCTGCCACCACAGGTGGCATTGATTTTGTGTCTGGTGGAAGAGTGGAGAAGTTTAGAAGAATGATGAAGAGACTGTTCGGTGCAGGCTGAAGTGCAGTGGAGGCTATCCTACTGAAAGCTGCAGGAAAGAGAACTTGAGTTCTATAGCCACAGAACCCTTACCAAAACTATGCTGATGGAAATATGGGAACTAGAAGAGGCACCTCATGTACTTGGGGTCTGGCTACAGACTTTCCTGGACAGGATGTTGAAAGTGTCATCTGCCTCCTTTTAGACACCTCTGGTAAAGTCCAGGAGGAGCTACTTGAGCTAAAGAAGGAAATGTTCAGATTTCAAGCGAATTTAGAAGAACTGAAAAGGCACTAGACCTTGTGGGTTTGATAATAAAATTGTTTTCATCTCTCCAAGGGAAATTTCTCAAAGTGAAAAATGGCCTTGGTTTGAAGCTGAAATCCAGAGTGCTGTTAGTAAAACATGACCTCAGGGTCAATGTCTCTGTTAAAATATGAGCAAGATTTAAAGAGTATCTCAGTGATCCTTTCACCTAAACAAGAAAACTTAAGAATCTTAAAGGTACCATGTAACGCAGAACTACCAGATCATCCAGAAGAATGGGGAGAAATGTTACATTGTTATTAAGTCTTTAAACATATGGATGGTTTCTTATGCAGCAATAGATCAGCCAAACAGGTCACTAATGGTTTTTAGATGCACTTGTATAATATTAGGATAAAATATTTTTTACTTCACTTTGACTTTTGCAATATAGTCAGAAAAGGGCTACTTTTGCAAAACTATTCAAAATATTAATTTTTACCCACATGCTCTGTATTTTTATCAACATCTTTATTTTCTCTTCTTAAACTGTGAACTGGTCAAGTTGTGTGTAAGGGCTGCCCTGTTAAGCTCAGTTGGTAAAGAATCAGCCTACAATGCAGGAGATCCGGGTTCGATCCCTGGGTCGGTAAGATATCCTGGAGAAGGAAATGGCAACCCACTCCAGTATTCTTGCTTGGAGAATCTCATGGACAGAGGAGTCTGGCAGACTACCATCCATGGGGTTGCAAGAGTCGGACATGACCTAGTGATTAAACAACCATCATCACAAGCTGTGTATATTCTCATTTGTTATTGGCTTGACATATTTCCTGCAGATGATACCACCCTTATGGCAGAAAGTGAAGAGAAACTAAAAACCGTCTTGATGAAAGTGAAAGTGGAGAGTGAAAAGGTTGGCTTAAAGCTCAACATTCAGAAAACGAAGATCATGGCATCTGGTCCCATCACTACATGGGAAATAGATGGAGAAACAGTGGAAACAGTGTCAGACTTTCTTTTTCTGGGCTCCAAAATCACTGCAGATGGTGACTGCAGCCATGAAATTAAAAGATGCTTACTCCTTGGAAGGAAAGTTATGACCAACCTAGATAGCATATTCAAAAGCAGAGACATCACTTTGCCAACAAAGGTTCGCCTAGTCAAGGCTATGGTCTTTCCTGTGGTCATGTATGGATGTGAGAGCTGGACTGTGAAGAAGGCTGAGCACTGAAGAATTGATGCTTTTGAACTGTGGTGTTGGAGAAGACTCTTGAGATTCCCTTGGACTGCAAGGAGATCCAATCAGTTCATTCTGAAGGAGATCAGCCCTGGGATTACTTTGGAGGGAATGATGCTAAAGCTGAAACTTCAGTACTTTGGCCACCTCATGCGAAGAGTTGACTCATTGGAAAAGACTCTGATGGTAGGAGGGATTGGGGGCAGGAGGAGAAGGGGGCGACAGAGGATGAGATGGCTGGATAGCATCATTGACTCAATGGACATGAGTCTGAGTGAACTCTGGGAGTTGGTGATGGACAGGGAGGCCTGGTGTGCTGTGATTCATGGGGTCACTGGGAGTCAGACACGACTGAGCAACTGATCTGATCTGATCTAAGAACATGAGTTCCAAAATCTGATGCTGGTGTTTGACTCCTGGCTCAGTTAATTTCTGGCTATGGGATCCTGGGTAAGTCAGTTAACTTCTCCATACCTAACTCCCCTGTCTCTAACCTGAGGATGATAACAGTGCCATTTTGAGTGTTTGGACCATTCAATACGATAATATAGGCAATATGTTACAATAGTGCTTGGCATGTAGAAAGCGGTGAATAAATGTTCAGTTCAGTTCAGTCACTCAGTCGTGTCCGACCCTTTGAGACCCCATCAATCACAGCATGCCAGGCCTCCTTGTTCATCACCAACTCCCAGAGTTCACCCAGACTCACGTCCATCGAGTCTGTGATGTCATCCAGCCATCTCATCCTCTGTCGTCCCCTTCTTCTCCTGCCCCCAACCCCTTCCAGCATCAGAATCTTTTCCAATGAGGTAACTCTTCGCATGAGGTGGCCAAAGTACTGGAGCTTCAGCTTCAGCATCATTCCCTCCAAAAAAATCCCAAGGCTGATCTCCAGAATGGACTGGTCGGATCTCCTTGCAGTCCAAGGGACTCTCAAGAGTCTTCTCCAACACCACAGTTCAAAAGCATCAATTCTTCAGTGCTCAGCCTTCTTCACAGTCCAACTCTCAAATCCATACATGACCACAGGAAAAACCATAGCCTTGACTAGACTAATCTTTGTTGGCAAAGTAGTGTCTCTGCTTTTGAATATGCTATCTAGGTTGGAGGTAACTTTCCTTCCAATGAGCAAGCGTTTTTTAATTTCATGGCTATAGTCACCATCTGCAGTGATTTTGGAGCCCAGAAAAATAAATTCTGACACTGTTTCCACTCTTTTCCCATCTATTTCCCATGAAGTGATGGGACCAGATGCCATGATCTTCGTTTTCTGAATATTGAGCTTTAATCCAGCTTTTTCACTCTCCTCTTTCACTTTCATCAAGAGGCTTTTTAGTTCTTCTCCCCTTTCAGACAAAAGGGTGGTGTCATCTGCACATCTGAGGTTATTGATATTTCTCCCGGCAATCCTGATTTCAACTTGTGTTTCTTCCAATCCAGCATTCCTTGTGATGTACTCTGCATATAAGTTAAATAAGCAGGGTGACAATATACGGCCTTGACGTACTCCTTTTCCTATTTGGAACCAGTCTGTTGTTCCATGTACAGTTCTAACTGTTGCTTCCTGACATGCATACAGTTTTCTCAAAAGGCTGGTCAGGTGGTCTGGTATTCCCATCTCTTTCAGAATTTTCCACAGTTTATTGGAATCCACAGAAAGGGTTTGGCATAGTGAATAAAGCAGAAATAGATGTTTTTCTGGAACTCTCTTGCTTTTTCCATGACACAGCAGATGTTGGCAATTTGATCTCTGGTTCCTCTGCCTTTTCTAAAACTAGCTTGAACATCAGGAAATTTACCGTTCACGTATTGCTGAAGCCTGGCTTGGAGAATTTTGAGCATTACTTGACTAGCGTGTGAGATGAGTGCAATTGTGTGGTAATTTGAGCATTCTTTGGCATTGCCTTTCTTTGGGATTGGAGTGAAAACTGACCTTTTACAGTCCTGTGGCCACTACTGATTTTTCCAAATTTGTTGACATATTGATTGCAGCACTTTCACAGCATCATCTTTCAGGATTTGAAATAGCTCAACTGGAATTCCTTCACCTCCTACTACCTTTGCTCGTAGTGATGCTTTCTAAGTCCCACTTGACTTCATATTCCAGGATGTCTGGTTCTAGATGAGTGATCACACCATCGTGATTATCTGGGTCATGAAGCTCTTTTTTGTACAGTTCTTCTGTGTCTTCTTGCCACCTCTTCTTGATATCTTCTGCTTCTGTTAGGTCCATACCATTTCTGTCCTTTATTGAGCCTATCTTTGCATAAAATGTTCCCTTGGTATCTCTAATTTTC
>SJYM01011490.1:17452-29867 GCA_006410775.1 Tragelaphus imberbis | reverse complement strand
AATTAAAAAAAAAAAAAAGAATTAACAGCTTCAGTTTTCCTGTCACAAGTAAATCTAATTTCCCCCTCCTCTTTCTCATTTTTTAAATTCCTGCACTGCTATTTCTTATTCCTACATTTGGCATTCCACCCTGTGGAAGGGATATGAAAACTCCAGCAGAGGCTAGAGCTACAATTACACAGGAAGGTGAAGCCTCGGTTTAATACGCAAAGAAGTGGCTATACATCATAATCATCTACAAAGCTTTTAAAAAATTCCCACGCCTGGGTCCCTCTTAAGATACTTGGATTTATAATTGGTCTAGGACAGACGTGAGAACCACCAACCTAGGGGTGATTTGGCTTCCTAATGGGACATTCAGAAATGTCAGCAGGCATTCTTGGTCGTCCCCATTGGTTGTGTGGGGTTGCTGCTGGCGTCTGGTGCATAGAGGCCAGAGATCAGGGCTGCTGCAGTACACCCTCCAAGGTAGAGACGGTCCTCTGCAGCGAAGAGTTGTCTGGCTCACGATGCCGGTAACAGAGATGTTGAGAACCTTTGCTCTGGAGCAGATATTTTTAGAGGAAAAAAAAAAAAAAAGGAAAAGTAGTGGCGGGAAGGATTTTAGAATGAATGTTTTTAGATTTCAGTCGTCATGAATTTAGGTTGGAATGGTTGAAATGTAGGCACCAGGTAAGGGATTTTTTTCCGTGTTTTTAGACATGACCTCAGATCAGGGTGGCAATTGATGCATTAAAGAAGGTGAATTGATTTTTGCTTCCTGCTGCGAGAGGCATCATTTAAGGGAAACTTCTACTTCAGAAATAGACAGCCTCCATTCCTCCAGGAGTTCTGGGGGAGTCAGTGAGTTTCTCCTCTGATGACAGTGTCCCTTAGGAGGGAGGGTGTTTAGGCACTGCTGTCAGGCTCAGATACATCTGGCCTGAGTCATTTAAAAAAAAAAAAAAAACCAACTTAGAAAAGTGCATTCAGAGATCCTTTTTTTTTTTTTTTAAGATCATGCCAAGTGGGCTCAAAAGAAGATGAAATTGGGATGGTGTTCCACATTTGTCGTTGTCAATTTCAGCCACTTAGAGGTTGGCATCACTGGTGAGAATCAATACCCTATGCCCTTTCCCCCACCTTATCCCTCATTTAATCCAAGTTTCAGTTCAAGCGCTCCCTGAATAGAGAGAGATGAGGTGGGGGATAATCAACAAACATCTCCTGGGCCACTTGGTGTCAATTCAGAGATAATCTTCTGTGTTGATTATTTAAAATTGATCTTCCACTTCCAAGCCCTATAGCTTTATTGCTACCAAATTGGTACCTTTGCAGTACTTTACCTCCTTGCTCCCATTCCATTACTGAACTAACTTCTGTGAGCTGCTAGGCTTCGTTTGCTGCAATCTCTGCAGAGCAATTGTCCAGCTTCAGTCAGGAGCCGTCTCTGAAAATGGATTGACTTTTACACACGTCCTTGCAGAGGGCAGACTGACATGGAGTCTCTAACTGACATAGATATGGTGATTATGATGACTAGAATGAAGGCAAGCTCTTGGGGCTGCAGACTCTATAACCCAGACTCTATGCCCCAAATCTTGGCCAGGCAGAGGGGGACTGGATCTGTACCACCTGCCACTCATTCATTCATTTGAAAAATGTTTACCAATCTCCAAATTCCTGCTGACTAGTCCCTACAACAGTTGCCTGGAGATAGGGAAAGACTGAATCCCTGACCTCAGGAACTCAAAACTCTCTTGGGGAGAACTGACTGTTGGGCAGATAACCACAATGCCAGATGCTGAGTTCTGCGACTGATCAGTATGCTTGGAACTGTGTTTGTGGTGGGAGGGGAACTTCCCACCACATAGAGATCGTGAATGTGGGAAAGGATGCAGCGGGGAGAGACAAATCTAGGGGGTGATCCTATTGGACTCAGGCTTCGAGGAGGATTAGGGCTTTGTGAGAAGGTGGTGGCAAGAAAGCAGCCAGGTAGGTGGAGTAGCACCTGCAAAGGCGAGGAGGCAGAAGAAAGCCTGGAAGTGTGTGTGTGTGTGTGTGTGTGTGTGTGTGTGTGTTTTGAGTAGTATAGTAGTCTGCTCTTAGCCAGGGCTTCGGTTTCTGTGGTTTCAGTTACACTCCACCGCTGTCCAGAAGTAGTAAATGGACAATTCCAGGAATAAACAGTTCAGACGTTTTGCATTGCCCCCCATTCTGAGTAGCGTAATGAACTCTCACACTGTTCAGCTCTGTCCCTCCCAGGACCTGAATCATCTCTTTGTCCAGTGTATCCCCTCCTGCCATTAATCAGCAGCCACACTGATTTCAGGATCAACTGTCCCGGGATCTCAGTGGTGGTATTCAGGTAGCCCTTACTTTATCTAATAATGTCCCCAAAGCGCCAGAGTAGTGATGCTGGCAATTCAGACATGCCAGAGAGAAACGGAAAAGTGCTTCCTTTAAGCGAAAAGGTGAAAGTTCTCCACTTAATAAGGAAAGAAAAAAATTGTATGCTGAGTTTGCTAAGATCTCTGGTAAGAATGAATCTCTTCTTTCCGTGAAATTGTGAAGAGGGAACAAGAAATTCATGCTAGCTTTCCTGTCACACCTCAGACTGCAAAAGTTATGGCCAAAATTACATGATAAGAGCTTAATTAAGGTGGAAAAGGCATTACATTTGTATTATAAGGTGTTTTTAGAGAAAGGAAGGTGAAGGGGAGGGATCACATTTGCATAACTTTATCACAGTATATTGTTATAATTATTCTATTTGTTATTAGGTACTCTTGTTAATTCCTTACTGTGCCTGATTTATGTACCCAGTTTTATCAAACGTATGTATGTATGCTGCTGCTAAGTCGCTTCAATCGTGTTCAACTCTGTACGACCCCATAGACCACAGCCCACCAGGCTCCCCTGTCCCTGGGATTCTCCAGGCAAGAACACTGCAGTGGGTTCCATTTCCTTCTCCAGTGCATGAAAGTGGAAAATGAAAGTGAAGTCGCTCAGTCACGTCTGACCCTCAGCAACCCCATGGATCGCAGCTTTCCAGGCTCCTCCGTCCATGGAATTTTCCAGGCAAGAGTACTGGAGTGGGGTGCCTTATGTATGTATAGGAAAAACACATATAGTATATATAGTGTTCAGTACCAAGCATGGTTTCAGACATCCACTGGAGGTCTTGGAACGTTTCCTTCATGGATTAGGTGGGTACTTCTGTAGTGATGATAAGAAATAGTGCTGGGATAGCAGCTTGGACCAACAATGGAAGGAATTTAGATTTCAGACAACCATCAAACATTAGTTGTCAGAGTACTAATACATCTCTTTAGAGCAGTATTTTTTGTTTGTTTCATTTTTATAGTTCTTGATCTTACTCCTTCTAAAAAAATAAATTTTACATTGACACTCAACAGACATAGAGATAAAAAGATACATAACGGAAATGAAAACTCATGAAAAAAGTACTTAACCTTACTCCATGTAATACATCTTGTTGTACTATTTTTTATTCTGTTGTAGTATAACTCAGTCCTTTCTGCTTCATTTATTTTTAAAAATACTTGTGCCTACCAACTACATTGATTTCAGCCTCCACTAATGGGGTGTACCTTGCAGTTTGAACAGCACTGACTTTGCGTCTATGTTTGGGTTACACTTTGGTTCAGAGGAAAATTGTACCTCATGTTTGAGAAGCAGACGTTGCTGTGTGTTCAGATCAGATCCCGGGTCTTGTCTGGGAGGGGTGACAAGACAGCAGTGGAGGGTTTGGAAGGGGAGATGGGCACACTCTGATCAACATGGAGAAATATTGCTCAGGCTGCGGTGTGAGGAATGTGGGGCAGGGAGGAAGAGAGAAGGGCTAGAGGGCTATGGCAGCAAATACAAGGGGGAGGAAGAGGGCAGTGGAGCCAAGACAAAGGCAAAAGAGAAGAAGTTCATGAACCCTCAACACCACTCAGATCCATCAGCAAAGCTGCTTGGGACCTTCCTGTCAGACAGTGCCCTCCCTGGCTGCATCCAGGCTTCCCTGCTCTGGCTCCATTCCCAGCCCTCTGTAGCAGGGAGCATTCTCTTCTTAGAGTTCTCCAGTGGCTGGGTACATCTGTGGGTTTCTTATGAAAGGAGCCAGAATGCCCACACTTCTGCCTCAAGGCTGTTTCTTTATCTCTCAAGGCCTTCCTTCTGGGCATGAGAATTCCTGAGTCTCATTAGCAGTGGTTTCCCAAGCTGGCTTGGAGGAAGACTTTGCATCCCACCCTTCATATGCACCTGACTTATCTCTGGGAACCTTGATGGAAACTTCTAGCTGCAAGTCAGTGTCTAAGCTGACGTGAGCCCTAGCACAGTCGCTAAAGCCTAGTGATGAAGAGCAAGTGTACTTAGGCTCAAGCGGACCTCGGTTCGAATCCTAGCTCTGCCACTTCGTACCTGTGAGATCCTGACATGTTACTGAAACTCTATGAGCCTCATTTTCTCCACTTGTGAAGGAAGGGGGGTGCTTTCCAATATTGTAGTTAAGAAAATAACGTGTGATCCAGTTTACCAAAGAGCAAGTTTTTGAATATTGGTAACTAAGACAAGTTGTGGCTGTTGTTCAGTTGCCAGGTCGTGTCCAGTGCTTTGTGACCCCATGGGCTGCAGCACTCAATGCTTCCCTGTCCTTCACTCTCCCCCAGAGCTTGCTCAAACTCATGTCTGTTAAGTCGGTGATGCCATCCAACCATCTCATCCTCTATCGCCACCCATTTCTCCTCCTGCCTTCAATCTTTCCCAGATCAGGATCTTTTCCAGTAAGTTGTCTCTTCGTATTCAGGACTGATTTCCTTGAGGATTGACTGGTTTGATCTCCTTGCATTTCAAGGGACTCTCAAGAGTCTTCTCCAGCACCATAATTGAAAAGCATCAATTCTTAAATGCTCAGCTTTCTTTATGGTCCAATTCTCACATCTGTACATGCCTACTGGAAAAAAACATAGCTTTAACTACACAGACTGTTGTCAGCAAAGTGATGTCTCTGCTTTTTAATACGGTATCTAGATTGTCATAACTTTTCTCCTAAGAAGCAAGCATCTTTTAATTTCATGGCTGCAGTCACCATCCACAGTGATTTTGGAGCCCAAGAAAATAAAGTCTGTCACTGTTTCCATTGTTTACTCCTCTATTTGCCATGTAGTGATGGGACCAGAAGCCATGATCTTAGTTTTCTGAATATTGAGTTTTAAGCCAACTTTTTCACTCTCCATATTCACCTTCATCAAGAGGCTCTTTAGTCCCTCTTCACTTTCGGCCATTAGGGTAGTGTCATCTGTATATCTGCGGTTATTGATATTTCTCTGGGCAATCTTATTTCCAGCTTGTGATTCATCCAGCCTGGCATTTCTCATGATGTATTCTGCCTATAAGCAGGGTGACAATATACAGCCTTGATGTACTCCTTTCCTAGTTTTGAACCATTCTTTTGTTCCATGTCTTGTTCTAACTGTTGCTTCTTGATCTGCATACAGCTTTCTCAGGAGACAGGTAAGGTGGTCTGGCAAGTTATCCATTTGAACTTGGGTAACCCCAGGTACACGCACACCTGGACTCTGAGCATCCTTAAGTACTCTGAGAAGGCTTGCAGGAGACCTCCAATCTTAAGAGGGATGCTTGACCTGCATGCACTCCAGCCCAGGTGTCCTGGGAAAGCAGCATACTACACCCTCATATTAAGAGGACACTTGTTAGGAGGAAACCACAGAAAAAGGACCAGAGAGAGGATGATTGTGCTACCCCATGGCACAAGTGGCAGGAATTCAGAGGCCTGAAAACAGGCAAAGCATCCTTAAGTGATCAGCATGCATTGGTTCCTGTAGCTGCTGCTGCTAAGTCACTTCAGTCATGTCCGACTCTGTGTGACGCCATAGATGGCAGCGCATCAGGCTCCTCGATCCCTGGGATTCTCCAGGCAAGAACACTGGAGTGGCTCACCATTGCCTTCTCCATGGTTCCTATAGAAAAGTACACATAACACGATTTGCAAGCAACTAATTTATTAACCAGGCTTCAGCAATACCTGAACCGTGAACTTCCTGATGTGCAAGCTGGTTTTAGAAAAGGCAGATGAACCAGAGATCAAATTGCCAATATCCCCTGGATCATGGAAAAAGCAAGAGAGTTCCAGGAAAACATCTATTTCTGCTTTATTGACTATGCCAAAGCCTTTGACTGTGTGGTTCACAATAAACTGCGGAAAATTCTGAAAGAGATGGGAATACCAGACCATCTCACCTGCCTCTTGAGAAACCTGAATGCAGGTCAGAAAGCAACAGTTAGAGCTGGACATGGAACAGGACTGGTTCCAAACAGGAAAAGGAGTACATCAAAGCTGTATATTGTCACCCTGCTTATTTAACTTATATGCAGAGTACATCATGAGAAATGCTGGGCTGGAAGAAGCACAAGCTGGAATCAAGATTGCCGGGAGAAATATCAATAACCTCAGATATGCAGATGACACCACCTTTATGGCAGAAAGTGAAGAGGAACTAAAAAGCCTCTTGATGAAAGTGAAAGGAGAGTGAAAAGGTTGGCTTAAAGCTCAACATTCAGAAAACGAAGATCATGGCATCTAGTTCCATCACTTCATGGGAAATAGATGGGGAAACAGTGGAAACAGTGTCAGACTTTAATTGGGGGGCTCCAAAATCATTGCAGATGGTGACTGCCGCCATGAAATTAAAAGATGCTTACTCCTTGGAAGAAAAGTTATGATCAACCTAGATAGCATATTCAAAAGCAGAGATAGTACTTTGCCAACAAAGGTTTGTCTAGTTAAGGCTATGGTTTTTCCTGTGGTCATGTATGGATGTGAGAGCTGGACTGTGAAGAAGGCTGAGCACCGAAGAATTGATGCTTTTGAACTGTGGTGTTGGAGAAGACTCTTCAGAGTCCCTTGGACTGCTAGGAGATCCAACCAGTCCATTCTGAAGGAGATGAGCCCTGGGATTTCTTTGGAAGGAATGATGCTAAAGCTGAAACTCCAGTACTTTGGCCACCTCATGTGAAGAGTTGACTCATTGGAAAAGACCCTGATGCTGGGAGGGATTGATGGCAAGAGGAGAAGGGGACGACAGAGGATGAGATGGCTGGGTGGCATCACTGACTCAATGGACGTAAGTTTGAGTGAACTCTGGAAGTTGGTGATGGACACGAGGCCTGGCATGCTGCGATTCATGGGGTCACAAAGAGTCGGGCACGACTGAGCAACTGAACTGAACTGAACTGAACTGAATTTATTAATCACCCCAGGTGATGGGAGCAGTCTGCAACAACTCATCTCCTCAGTGCTTCCCAGGTTGTCTTTGATGTGTGTTACTCAGGAGACACTGGGCCCCAGGGATGACTTCCCACCCAAGGACCTTCATAGCAATCAGCAGCGTTTCAGGGTGGAGTGTTCACAGTGGTGACAGTAAATTTGCTTATTCTCAAGTTGCAGCCTTTTTATTGACAGAAGGCCAGCAGCCTCCATCTCTGAACACCTGTGACAGCCTCTCTGTGACTCTGGTGTGACACCTGGTTTGTACCATGTTGACAGAGGAGTGTGATTTGTGTGATAAAAAAAGGAGATGACTAGAAAAGATATGGAAGTCTCTGCATTGCTCAGTGGTCTGGGATTGTCTGATTTGGGGAGGAAATGCTCACTTGTGCATGAATTCAGCAAGGATTCATTAAGTCTGTGCCCTGTGCAGGGGCTGCATTAGCTTCTGCTGGCACCAAAGCATTATTGATCCATGCCCTCAGGAGCACAGAACATAGCCGGGGAGAGATGGACAATGAGGAGCCACACTGCTACCTCATATGAAGTATGAAGGGAAAGAAGCATCAAGTCAAGTATTAGTGAAGACAGGGTGCTGAAGTTGGTCTTGCAAGATTAAAAAAAGACTTTAAAGAGGAAGTTTTTTTTTAAGGTGAGATCTGGATGGTGGGATTTAGCAAAAAAAAAAAAAAATATATATATATATATAGTGACAGGTGTGTGTGTGTGAGTGTGTGTCTGTGTCTTGAGGGAGTATCCAGAAAGAGGTAGACTTGCCCTGGAACCTACAGGTAATTCAGTGTGACTGATAATGTTAGCATGTGAGAGAGGATTTTCTCTCAATAAAATGTGAGCATTCAAGCCAAAGAAATCAGAAGGGGATCAGGTCAGGAAGCCCTGTGGATGTTATATAAAGTACTTTGAACTTTATTTACCCTAAGGTGATGGTTGCCACACTTTCTCATTTCAAGATGCTCTCAAAGTCTCAGTGATTTTATATCCCTATCAGAGAAATACTAATAATTCTGTTTATTAAGTAATTAGATCCAAATAGCCTAATGAAGTATTTATGTCCCCATAAGTCTAGTGGCTATGGTTTTTCCAGTGGTCATGTATGGATGTAAGAGTTGTAATGTGAAGAAATCTGAGTGCCAAAGAATTGATGCTTTTGAACTGTGGTGTTGGAGAAGACTCTTGAGAGTCCCTTGGACTGCAAGGAGATCAGCTCTGGGTGTTCTTTGGAAGGAATGATGCTAAAGCTGAAACTCCAATACTTTGGCCACCTCATGCGAGGAGTTGACTCATTGGAAAAGACTCTGATGCTGGGAGGGATTGGGGGCAGAAGGAGAAGGGGACGACAGAGGATGAGATGGCTGGATGGCATCGCTGACTCGATGGACGTGAGTCTGGGTGAACTCCGGGAGTTGGTGATGGACAGGGAGACCTGGCGTGCTGAGATTCATGGGGTTGCAAAGTGTCCGACACAATTGAGCGACTGAACTGAACGGAAGTCTAGTGGCCATTTGAAAAATAATACATGTGAATCTAAGAAAATAACAGTATCTTTATTTTATCCTTAAATAACCATGGTTACTACTGTTCAACCATTGTAGCTCGATAAAGCCATCTTCCTTTCCTGGTCATTCTTAACTTTTCTGCAGTTTTAGAATTGCACCTTAACAAAGATGTGGCATTACTGAAAGGAATGTAAGTGTGTTTTCATGTTGAAACTGTGAACTCCCTCGGGTAGTAGTTTTTGTGGTGCCCAACAAATATCAAGTATCCCTCATTTCCCTTGAACATAAAAAAGACCCTGCTATGCTCCTATGACTTGCCATGGTACTCCACAGCGTTTCGGCACACAATTCAGGAACTGAGTTCTAAGGTCCATGGGGAGCTCTTTAGAGGATTTTGCCCAGAGGCAAAGCATGTTCAGGTCATCATCTTAGACAGATCACTCTTGCTAAGATGGTGAGACAGCGCTGATGGGGAAAGTGGAGAAAGGGGCACAAAAGCGCAGCAGGGAGATGGTGCTCTAGGCTGTGACCCATGGGGGAGGGGCAAGCATCTTAAGGTAGCACTGATGGGGATGCAGTTATGCTTTTAAATGTTTTTAAATTTTAAATTATCGATTGGCAAGAAGTTTCAGAGACAGTTTAAAGAGCTCCCATGTACGCTTCACCCAGCTTCCTCCAGTGATTGCATCTTATGTAACTAAAGTACATATGGAAACCACAACCTTGATGCTGGTACGCTGTGTGTGTATGGTCTGTGCCATTTTATCATATGTGTAGAGTCAGGTAAGTGCACCACAATCAAGGCGCAGAGCACTTTCCTCACCCGCAGATTTCCCTTGTGCTGTCTCAAGAGTCACACATCTCTTCTTCCCCCTATCTTCCCTAACCCCTGGAAGCCACTGTTTTCTTTCCCAGCTCTGTTGTAACATCATTTCAAGAATGTCACAGAATGAACTCATAACTTGACATACTTCAAGGAGGCAGAAATTTCAGTATTTGAACGTGAAAGTTGAAAGAGAGGGAAGACTCAAGATCCGGAGGACTTGGCAAGATCCTACTTTAAGTGACCAATCAGTGGATCTAAGTTAAATAGGAGAAAGAGTGGGGGAGCGTTTTTAACTTGGTCAGCTAGTGGGAGATTGTACTTTTCATCAAGATGGGGAGCTGTGGAAGGCCAGGAGAGCTTTGGGCGTGGTTTATGCCTGACGATGATGTGGCAGCTTTGGAAATGATGAATTTAAATTACCTGGAATATCCAAATACAGACTCCATAGATAGTTGTTTTATAAATGGTTGTGACCTTCAAAAGAGAGTGCGTCAATAAAAAAAATATATATACACAGTATTCAGAGTCATCAGGTTACCACTCATCACTGAAGACATCCCTTGGGAGTCTTCACTTATGGAAAAGCCCATTTAAGGTGCAGGAAAAAGTGTTGAGCATTGGAGGAATGGCCAGTGAAAAGAGGAAAACTGGGGACAGGTGGTACCATGGAAGCTAAAAGAAATAAAGGTTTAATAAGGAAGATAATCAGGGGCCATGGTTTCTGACACATTACATGAGGTAAGAACTGAAAGTTGTCTTTTATACATAAAATCTTGACCTTGACTAGAACTATTTAAATAGGATTTTGGGGACAGAAGCCAGACACAGTGGGTTAAAAATGAGGGAGAATCCAGAGAGTAGACATATATTTTTCAAGACACACAGTTACAAAAGGCAGGAGGGATGTGAAATAAAGAGGGTTTGGGTTGTTTTTCTTTGGTTTCCAAGAGGGAAGTGACTTTTAAGAGAGGCAAAAACTGATGCTGAGGGACAGAGTGGGGTTATTTTTGATGAGGTGATTTCCTGAGGAGGCAGGGAGGGAAAGGGTAAGAGCTTAGATGGAGGTAAAAGGAAGGATCCCTTTAAATTGAAATAGAAAGAATGAGGGGAAAGAGAGGTGTGGGTGTAGATCAGTTGGTTTTACTCATGTTGATTTGAAGGGACTTTTGATGGCTTCTGTTCTCTCCATGAAGTAGGATGTGAAACCAGTTGCTAAGAAAAGGGTTACTGGGAAGGACAAACAAAATGTAATGCTGTAAAGTGTTTAATCTGAAGCATGGAAGAAAGCTTTAATTAAGCAAACACAAAACGATCACTAGGAAGCAGCTAGGGCTCTGACCGTGTTTGTGATCATATGTTACACCTGTGGTCATCTGTGCAACTGGGATATTATTCTCCAAAGGCGCTGAAAATGTCTGGTCAGATCATGGAGAGCGAATGTGGGGCTTGCCGAGTGGACGAGAAGGAAGGACAGCCGGGTAGAGGAGTTACAGGTGTGGGTCAGAAGTAAACAAAAGGTTGGACCACTGGGTCTCAGTCAATCCAAAAGGAAGGAAAGAGAGTCGGGAAAGAAGATGGCCACAGGTCACGCGGTCTTGAAGAGGCAGGGAGCAGGTATTGTGACAGACAAGCTTGGACAGGAAGGCTTTAGTCTCCTGTGTCAGTTAGAGGGACTTTGGGAGATGATGTAATATAGGAGTCACCATGGGAGGAAATAGGAGGCTGGAAGAGGGAAAGGGTGGAGATCATTGAGATGAAGTAGGTCCTTGGGCTGAGGGGCTGAGAGTATTAGATGTTAAGGATAAAGACAGGGCTTGGGGTGAAGACATTGTCTGAAAATTAGATGCTGACATGATCAGTTAACATGAGAGAACACCTTGGAATTTGGTTATTGAACACAACAAAGAAATAAGTGAGGAGGATGGGGTGGACGAGGAAACCTGTAACGGAAGGTTTGCATTCACGTCTTTATCCCTTCTCCAGTAGATCTCTGACTAGTGATCTCGGCTGTCAGAGCCTCAACATCTCCCCCTTAGAGAGGAACTTAGAATCCTTACCTCCCCGACACGGATGGTGAGTGTGATGCTCACAAGAGGAAGAGGAAGTAGATGTGCTTGGTAAGGCCTGCGTGCGTGCTGCATGCCTGCTAAGTCACTTCAGTCATGTCTGACTTTGCCACCCTGTGGACAGTGCTCTGTTGATGGGATTCTCCAGGCAGAAATACTGGAATGGGTTACCATGTCCTCCTCCGAGGGATCTTCCTGACCCAGGGGTTGAACCCTTGTCTCTTTGTAGCTCCCTCATTGCAGGCAGATTCTTTTACTGCTGAGCCGCCGGGGAAGCCCAGAGCCTGCACCTTTGTGTAAATATGGGCCCTGTTGTTCCTGTTACTGGCACCCAGGGACTGGCTTGGATTCCTTCCACTGCTCTGATGGAAGATAGTGCTTTGGTACCTAATCACTGCATATGAATAGCCTGATTTCAAAATATCATTTTAGGATAACAAAGTGAACGGACTGTTAGATGTCCTATCTTTTAGATGTCCGGGATAAATGTGCAAGAGCAGTTGACCCAGACAAATTGACCGATGAAAGGATGACTTGCGCTTCAACATAATGAGTTCAATATTCTTTTGATTTACAAAAAAAAAGCACTGGGGCATTCAGGCCTGGGATGCTTGTCAGCAAAGGGAAATGTAGACTGTATTGCATTTCCCTTTTGCTGTTCCCTGTTCTCACTAACAGTTTCAGCTCAACCTGCTTCTATTTGTTTTTGTGTGTGTTTTTTTTTTTT